>JADBJO010022372.1:0-7500 GCA_016801955.1 Conus betulinus | reverse complement strand
CACCCTCCCACTTTTAATCTACCATGATGAGGTTTCCTTGCATACACCATTCTTTTATCTCTACATGATTTACGTGATATACAAAAATTTTGCACTTTTGCTGATTAAGAAAGGTTTTAAAAAAAAAAAAAAAAAAAAAAAAACAACATAGAAAACACCTAAATGAAATTGTGTTGTTCAAAAAACATAATCGCAATTTTCTGAGTAATATGACGATCTCCCTCTCAGTATACGAGCATATTCTTTTTTTCATCAGTTTTTCATTTAAATCATGTACAGTATGTCACCTCTGTCCTCAAGTGCTCTTTTCCCGATTTCGTATAACATTTCTCCCTATCATTATCAACAGGAACTGTGAGCGTAGGGATTGAGAGTTTTTCTTCTCAGATAGTAAAAGTGAAATTTGCGTTAACCCCAGCCTCTGCAACCAGGTTCTTCGTCTTCTTCTTCCTTCTTCTTCCCCCCCCCCCTCTCTCTCTCCTCTCTCTCTCTCTCTCTCTCTCTCTCTCTCTCTCTCTCTCTCTCTCTCTCTGTGGCTCTGCTTACAATGCTATCAGGCTGACACTGGCGTCTGTTGCAAACAATAGATCTCTTCCTGTCCAAGACTTGTCATCTTTGAGGAATTTACAACAACAGATCAGAGCTGACGGACAAGGGACACACACACACACACACACACACACACACACACACACACACACACACTCTCTCTCTCTCTCTCTCTCTCTCTCTCTCTCTCTCTCTCTCTCTCTCTCACACACACACACACACACACACACTCTCTCTCTCTCTCTCTCTCTTCTCTCTCTCTCTCTCTCTCTCTCTCTCACACACACACACACACACACACACACACACACACACACACACACACACACACACACACACACAAAACTCACAACAAATATACAATAAACTGTCATAACTTTTAAACCACTCCAGATATTGCCTCAGCATTTGGAACTGTGATGTATGTTGCTAATTCCAATAAGTACATGCAATTACAATCTTTCTCCCCCTAATATTACCAATTTTTTACTGTTTCAAAATGGCTGCCAGATGACCTGAAATGCCGTAAGTGTCAAGCATGTGCAAGTTTTGAAGACAAGACTCAATAGAAGTTGCCTAAATTTTACTGTTGTCTATTTGGAGACGTGTTTTCTTTTCATATGATCAATGATAAGAATATAAAAACCAGTTTTTACATGTAAAATTATGTAATATTTACCAGATTTTCCTGTTTCAAAATGGCCGTTATTTTCAAATTTCATGTTTTCAGTTAGAAAACAATTAATTTTGAAAAACAAAAATGACCCCAACATGGGAATTTTTACATAAAACGCTAGTGACTATGGGTTGCATTTACTTTTTGAAGTGCACTGAAGTCAATTTCAATACAGCTTCTTGCCATTAAGCTGAAAGAAAAAAAAAACCATTATAAAGGCAGAAGAAATGTCACTGCCTCAGCTGTTGAAGGTACATATTTGGTGACTTTGAATAATAGAGGTCTATATAGTACACTTTCTGATGTCTTTGCCCCTCTGAGAGTAGGTTTCATGGTGTGATGCAGCACTAAATGTCTACAAACAGAGCTTTGAAGTCCATATGCTTCTTCATGAGCAAACCCATGGTTTCAACGTGCTATGTTCTGCCTGAAGATGAGATGGGAGCAATGCTGATGTCCTTCCCACAGGCAAACACAAAGTTTCTATGGACATTCCATTTGTCTGCAACTTTGGGTCAAGCAAATACTGTCTTCCTAATGCACTTCTTCATGAAACTGAAATTTACCTTCTTCTGGAGAGATGACTTCAACAACTTCACCAATGTAGATGTCGTCATCGTAATGGTCGGCAACCAAATCTACCAACTTGCCAAACTGGTACTTGGTGAAAGACGACTGGTGTCCATCACTATGTGGATTTGCACAGTTTGAAAGACTCAGGAGACGGGCTTTGAGCAGCACTATGGAATCTCCGGGGTTTGTTTGAGGATGGTGGAGCAGGACCATGGGCCACAACGACGACCAGCATTTCCTTGAGGGGGACAGGAGCAGAAGCAAGATCTGGAGGATTTGGAGAATGTGGTACTGGCTCATTTACTTCAACAGCTGTAGCAGGTTGAAGTTGGCTGCAGCAGCAGGAGGTACACAATACAATCATCTGCAGGATTGCAGGAGGAGCATCAGGACGACAATTGTCAGGGTGTCTGCCACTAGCAGGACATGCAGCTGAATAGGATTGGAGGTGACACGCACAGAATTTTCTGCTAAAAAGCTTTTGAGTCTGGCGCTCAGCACCTGGACTGTACCCCCCAATCACGGGAGTGGAGATTTTTTTTTCAAAGAACCACCCTGTGGTACTGAATGTCAGCTTATAGTGCTGCAACCTGATCTTTGCGTGTGCGATACATGAGCAGCAAACCGTTGACATCAGCTGCAGTGCAGCATGGTCCCCTATGAACTTGCATCTGCCTCATTATTTCATTGATCTTATTAGTTCTTTGAGCCAATGCTGCTTTTTTTCTGCCGGAAGCAAGGAAAACAGATCGTAGTCTAGTGAGCACTGGACCATCTGCAAAAGGCAGTAGGAAAAAAAGGCATATTTTAAGTCTAATGACAGTTTCAGCATAGATACACTAGCTGTATTAGTGCACGAACTGATCTAAGCATTTGTGTTTCAACAGAGTAAGTACACATCCAACTAAGCCTACATAAGTTCTTTGTGCATGCAAGTAAATTTGTATGTAATTTCTTGAAGCTGAAATATTCATTGCTACTAACAATGAGTGTGCTTATATGATTATGCTCCACACTTCGGCATTTCATGACTGATCATGTACTGTTTCTTTTTCGGAATAAGCACACATGTACATATAATTATATTTATAGTAATACAGTTACACATTATCTCCTTAGCAACCTATATTATGAATATTTATGCAGTTAATTAGATGTTTATATTCACAAACTGACACTGATGTGTTTATCCAAATAAGTTCACATTTCCATTCATCAACTTTACAATGGTGTCTTTCTTCGAGGTATGCAGTCACCGAGCCAGTTGGCTAACCCCCCATTCCACAACACAGACACACACACACAATTGTCGACATATTATGTGTGCTCATGAAAAAGCAAAACAAACAAGGAAAAAAAAATGTGTGTGTGTGTGTGTGTGTGTGTGTGTGTGTGTGTGTGTGCGTGCGCGCGCGCGCGCGCGCGTGCGCGTGCGTCCGTGCCTGTGTGTGCTTGCACATACGTGCGTGCGCTTCACATAGGATATTATGAATTCAGGCGGGAAAACACGAAGAGGTGTAGGTGTAAATATGTCAAGTACATGCTTATTTGAGCATGTGGGTGTCTGTCTTTATGTGCCAGCCTCTGCTTATTTTGTGGGCACTGTCTTTGTGGCCTCTGCTTATTCTCTGTCTTTATGTGCCAGCCTCTGCTTATTTGAGCATGTGGGTGTCTGTCTTTATGTGCCAGCCTCTGCTTATTTGAGCATGTGGGTGTCTGTCCTTTATGTGCCAGCCTCTGCTTATTTGAGCATGTGGGTGTCTGTCTTTATGTGCCACCTCTGCTTATTTGAGCATGTGGGTGTCTGTCTTTATGTGCCACCTTTGTTTATTTGAGCATGTGGGTGTCTGTCTTTATGAGCCAGCCTCTGTTTATTTTTGAGCATGTGGGTGTCTGTCTTTATGTGCCACCTCTGCTCATTTGAGCATGTGGATGCCTGTCTTTATGTGCCAGCCCCTGCTTATTTGAGCATGTGTGGTGTCTGTCTTTATGTGCCAGCCTCTGCTTATTTGAGCATGTGGGTGTCTGTCTATGTGCCAGCCTCTGTGTTTTTGAGTGTGTGTTGTGTGTGTGTGTGTGTGTGTGTGTGTGTGTGTGTGTGTGTGTGTGTGTGTGTGTGTGTGTGTGTGTGTGTGTGTGTGTGTGTGTGTGTGTGTGCGATTTTCATACTAAAAACGCATTTGATTGCATAAAACACAGGATCCCATCTTGACATAAATATTGATACATTACATTGATAGCATATGGTAAACATTGAGAATCATCGTTTTCAATATTCCTCATCAGGAGAGAATATTCCTCAGATAATTAAAATTGGTTACAGGTCTACTCTGCACTACTAACCACTAATCAAATTACAAGAAATTCTGCTAACAAAATCCAGATTCAATATTGTCGCACCAATTTTAGAAAAATTTTCCTTTAGTAACAGAGTGGCGCCATATTGGAACAAACTACCTGCACACATTGAAAAAGTAACAGATTTGAATACTTTGAAAAACCTTCTGGATACTAACGCAAAGTTAAATATCTTAAAATTTCAGTTTGATTGACAGAATTAAGTAAAATAAATCCTGATCACATGCATGCATTATGCAACCGCTATTTTTATTTATATAAATAAAATGATTGGGGACACTAAAAAACTGTGCGGCTATCTAAGCCCAAGTGAAACTGAACTGAACTGAACTGGAAAAAAAAAAAACAAAAAACAAAAAAACTTCACATTGATTCGAGCGCAATTAAGGGCATTTTCATCGTGATAGTTGTTCGAAAACATTTTCTTCTTGGAAACTTGAAGCGATCGTGTTTGTCGGACGACCAGGTTGAACTTAATTACTTCCCTTTAACTTCCCTTGGGCAAAACACGATCGTTCACATTTTCGTTCTTTTCTTCACCGTAACCACGAATATGAACAGTGGAAAAAAAAAATACAATAGTAAGTGAAAACCTAACATTTCGATCATTAAAATAACTCATGTTGAAAATGTCATTTATACGTACGTTTTGTAAAAATAATGTGAGTGAAACTCAATTTCCACTTAAATGAGAATTTGTACCTCTTGCATACACATGTCAGCAGATTCATTAGAAATTACATCTTCATACCACAAAAACATACATTGCAGATTTATATCAATATACTTGACCATGATTTCTGTAAACTGTGTGTTGTGATTCTTACTAGGCTAATTTTTTGTTGAGAGATTTTCTCAACATTTTGTTGTTACAAGTGACGGAAGCAAGAAGATCACACATCTCAATCTCTGTTTTAACTCTTTCTGTCATCACAAAAAATTCATACTTAAAATAATATTCAATCAAAAGAATAAATGTTGATCTTATTTTGACATACTGTTTAAACTACAACGTGCAAGAATCAAGAGTTTTACGTTGCATGGAAAACGAGTAAAATCGGTGTGCGGTACCAGTCGATGGCAGAGCGCTGCTTCGGTTGCCGCTACCTATATAAGAGCTGTAGTATTATCACATCATATGCTGAGCCGCTATGTCTGGTTTAAACCATGTTCCAGGTCAGAGAAGCGCATTTGTCCGATACTGTTGTCGGGTTCATCGGCATGACGCTTACAGAAAATGAGTTCAATGTAATACAAATCTGGTTTTTTTACGTTCAAGCAACGTGTCTAAAAGTATGCTAGAGGAAGCGCAGGTAACTTGAGCATGATGGGTAAAATGAGCACTAAGATTTTTAGACAACCTAGTGAGGAAACTGCGTTGTTGTTGTTATTATTATTTATTTTTTTTTTGGCGCGTGTCGCCGGAAGCAACTTCCTTTCCTCGTGTCATGGCTGAAACAGCAGGCTGAAAACTTGGCGATAACTATTTTTCAAACTCATTTTCCTCAGTTTTCACCCTCTGCGGGGTAAAAAAACTACGTCCACACATTTTCTTGTCACAGGAACTGTCTTTTCTCTCATTTCTCACAATTTCATGCTCTGTTCAGACTAAAACAACACTTTCATATGTCTACCGTAGCATGGATTTCCCGCTAAAAACAATGGTTTCCATGAACTGAAAGTAGTGTAGTTCTCGTAATATTGTCATACCTTTTTTTTTTTTTTTGTATATTGAGCATGGTGCTCAAATTACATGCAAGGTGCTCACATTACCATCTAGCTGGTCAGTGATGTGGCTTGAAATGTATTAATCATTAACATTCTTATTTATTATACCCTTGCCCCAACAAAATTGAGAGGCCAGCTGCCCAACAGCCAGACACCTCATCGACAGGTCAGCCAGCCGCCCGACAGCAAGGCCAGGCATCGATGGGCCAGCCAACTGCCACCATCAACAGGCCTGCCAGCCACCTCATCAACAGGCGGGCCCAGCCACCTCATCAACAGGCAGGCCAGCCAGCCACCTCATCAACGGCCAACCAGTGCCAGCAGCCAGCTCAAGAGCCAGCTACAATGGTTCAACGACGAGTGGGGAGAAGGTAGATGCTTCTTCAGATCAATAGCAATTGTAAACAATGCCCAGTTGCACAAAGTGCCGTGCCAGACCAAACGGGGGTGCCCTGTGGCTCCAGTTTTAGAGGTCATCCAAACACTTGCTGCAACACAAACTGAGATCATCCTTGATCATTTTCATCACTAGCCAGATTGACACCTACTCAATCCTAAGTTCTGCTATCATAAATGCAGATTTACCACCCATTTCCGTTGCAGAGACATGTTGGACAACTCAAACTTGTTGCAAAAAATGACGCCTGCGTTTGGGAATTTAGAGGTGGTAGCAACTGCTGAGATGTTAGTTAAAACGATCATTGTGATCAATGAGGGAGGGGACATCATCCAGATCCATAATGACGTGTACAAACAGGCAGATGGAGAAGACGATCTTGCTGAGTTTGTCCCTGGTGTAGGGGATGCTGGGCATTATGAAGCTGTAATTGTTGGTACAAGTCATGGTGAGACCAGGGAGGTTGAAGGAAGTCATATGATGCCACGCGGGGTTGAAGGAAGTCCTGATGATGCCAGGGAGGGTTGAAGGAAGTCATGATGATGCCAGGTAGGTTTGAAGGAAGTCATGATGATGCCAGGGAGGTTGAAGGAAGTCATGTTGATGCCAGGGAGGTTGAAGGAAGTCCGTATGATGATGCCAGGAGGTTGAAGGAAGTCGTGATGATGCCAGGGAGGTTGAAGGAAGTCATGATGATGCCAGGGAGGTTGAAGGAAGTCATGATGATGCCAGGGAGGTTGAAGGAAGTCATGATGATGCCAGGGAGGAAGTTGAAGGAAGTCAGGGATGATGCCAGGAGGTTGAGGTTGAAGGAAGTCATGATGATGCCAGGGAGTTGAAGGAAGTCCTGATGATGCCAGGGAGGTTGAAGAGGGGAAGTCATGTTGATGCCAGGGAGGTTGAAGGAAGTCCTGTTGATGCCAGGGAGGTTGAAGGAAGTCATGTTGATGTGCCAGGGAGGTTGAAGGAAGTCATGATGATGCCAGGGAGGTTGAAGGATTTGAAGGAAGTCATATTGATGCCAGGGAGGTTGATAGAAGTCATGATGATGCCAGAAGTTTAAGGCTGTGAAGTCAAGTTGAATGATGCCAGGCGAGTTGAAGGAAGTCCTGATGATGCCAGGAGAGTTGAAGGAAGTCATGATGATGCCAGTGAGTTGAAGGAAGTCATGTTGATGCCAGGGAGGTTTGAAGGAAGTCATGTTGATGCCAGGGAGGTT
>JADBJO010022371.1:20000-28058 GCA_016801955.1 Conus betulinus | reverse complement strand
GAATTGAAGAGAGAAGTTCAACATTCAACATTCGATTGAACAACAGGGAACTGACACAAGTTAAAGTGCACTTTCACACATCAACTTTTATTACTTACTTACACATAGATAAGAAATGGCATGTCACTTCCATAGACTGAGTTTTCAGTTCTCATTGGACTACCACAATGAGGGGTCCTTCCTCACTCCTACTTTACTCGCTTGCACTCTGTGCAGCAAGCTTAAGTTGGCATACAGGGGTTCTGTCTAAGTTACACTGAATGTATATGGTTATATTATACATCCACCCCGCTTGCTAGCACCCAGTGCTGTAGCCAGAGTGGTACTCATAGACAGGTTCTCACTGTTTCATCATAAAGTGAGGGTAAGGGTCTGATGGGTTTGAGTCCAGGTGGTAAGCAAACTTAGCTTTGCTTCGAGAGAATAGTTGATCTCTCCTGTGGCTGGTGACTCCTGAGGGCCTCAGTGAAGTTGCACACACCTATGCGTGGTCTGGTATATGAATTCCTCACTTGCCGAATCAAATTTTGAACAACCTGTCATTCACCCATCAGGGTTGAGAGGGGGAGGCGTGGTGGTGGTGGTGAGAAGTTGGCTGCGTAAGTATCGCCAGCGTGGGGAATGAGAGTTGAGGGGGGGGGGGGGGGGTGAGAGGGGAGAGTGGTGATAGATTTGAAGTCTATTTTTTGGTTTGGTGTTTTAGTGGGACCGATCGGATGGTTTTGTCAAGCGTCACGTCACACCAATGAATATCTTCGCCCACAAGCATTTCTAATCAAGCCCATGTATATATTTGCCCAATACATTTCTGTTAGCCCCCTTGATATCTTTTCCAATATACATTTCTGATAACCCCTATGAAACTTTTTTGTGTGTGATAACCTAGTACAGACCCTATATCTTTTCCCATGAACAATTCTCCTGATAACCCCATATATATATATATATATATATATATATGTGTGTGTGTGTGTGTGTGTGTGTGTGTGTGTGTGTGTGTGTGTCCTTTACCCATGTACATATTCAGGTAACACTGTAAAATGCTTGCCCATATACGCATTTCTGATCACGCAATGCGTACGGTCGTCCAAATGGACCTATCAGTTGACCCAAACATCATAAGTTTGCCCCAGGTAAACATCTAATAACCCCTTCAACCTGTAAACATTGTTTGTGAACCCCCATGCACCTGCCTGCTCATCTCCACACTGCTGATAACTCCATACAGGGTGCTTACCCATGTAGGCAAACTCCCGGCTGCCTCTGGACAGGTGGGGAATCCCCAGTGACTTCAAAGGTCTGGACCTGTCACACACACACAAACACACACACACACACCACACACACACCACACAAACACAACACGCACGCACACGAACGCACACACACACACACGCGCGCGCGCGCGCACAACACACAACACACACCACACACACACACACATTTACCCACCCACACCCACACCCACACGAAAGCACCCAAAACAAATGTTCGATTGACTCTCTTTCTTCATTACAAAAGGTGCCGTTCGTCGTATTTGTTATTCCCATAGCATTGAGAATAATGTTCGTACCAATAATTCTATGAACAGTTCTGTTGTAAAACCATTTGAGTTTGATATCGTTTATGTTGTGGATGTTGAGAAAGACTTTCTTTTTCCCAAGGGATTTCAGAATTTAGCTTTCGTTCCCATTTTGTACAACAGTTTGGTTTCTGTTCATCATAAGTTAAAATGTCATAGTATTGTTTGACTCCTCTGCTTGCCTTGAAAATAATGTTCACTGCTTTAGGTATATCGAGTCTACTATTAGTGGTGGTGTTTAATTCAATCCCAGTTTTATTTATGTAACTTTTTATGGAGGAAATCCATCCATTGTAAGTAACGAAATTTATGTTATAGTCAAGGTTAGTAGTGAATTCTTCATATGTCATTAATTTTCCGTCTTCTTTTAAGAAATGCATTACTGCATGTTTTCCTTTTTCAATCAGCTTCTTTTGTTTGATCGTGACGTTACCTACTTTATTTTATCATTGTAAAACACAGGTTCCGACAGTAGTTCATTCAAATTCTGGAGTTCTACACATAAGTAAAGTTCTTTGTAAGCTTGAAAAACATGAGTCCAAAATAAATTTGAGTTCGTACATACACAAGCAACTGCTGATCCATAACATTCAGGTTTTTCAATACATGGATGGGTTTTCCTTATAACATTCTTCCATTTATGATTAGTCGTGTTAATTTTTTTCTTATCCACGAGATTTTCAAAGTATAAATGTATTTTCTAATGTCAGGTATGTTTAGACCACCTTCTTTTACCGTTTTGATCGTTGTTGTCCTGCTGATCTTATCTTTTACCATTCCAAACAAAGTGGAAGCACATTTTTTGCAGTTTTTGAATAAAGGGGTCAGGTGGATCAGGCAAGAGAATCCAAAGATGTATCAATTTCGACAGGACTAATGACTTTAAAACTGCGACTCTTCCCACAGGTGTAATAGTTCTTTGAGTCCAAATTTTGAATAACATTTTGATTTCAGAAAATTTGTCATTATAGTTCATCATTTCACATTCTTTTAAGTCTTGTGTAAACCAGATTCCAAGTATTTTAAATTTCGGGGATTCCATATGATTTTTAAATGTGGGCAGATGTTGTCTTTGACATCTTTTGACACCCGAGCCATACAGCTTGCGTTTTTCTCACTGTTCGTGTGTAAACCTGACGCTCTGCCAAATGTGTCGAGAAAATGAACAGAACTTTCAAAAGAAACTCTTTCACCACTATTTAATAACTGAGTGTCATCAGCAAACTGAACTATTTTATGGCCCATTTCACTATTTTTTTTTTTATTCCTTTTATCAATTTTTCTTCCTTTATAATTATAGCTTAAATCTCTACACTGAGTATAAACAAATACGGAGAAATGGGATCTCCTTGCCTACATCCTTGTTCTATCTCAAACCATGACGCAGTCTGTCCATTTACAATAAGTGTTGATTTAATATCCCTATAAAATGTTTTTATCCACTGGCATATACTTTCGCCAAAGCCAAACGCTTTTAGTACCTTAAACATGAAATTCCAATTTAAGGAATCGAAAGCTTTTCAAATTCAATGCATAACAACAAACCAGGGAAATTTTAAAGTTTAAATAGTTCATTAAATCGTAAATCAGTCTAATATTATCTCCAATGTATCGATTGGTCATAAAGCCCGTTTGATCTTCACTAATGAGTAAAGCAAGACGTCTTTTAGTCTGTTGGAAATGTATTTAGAACCTCTCTTGTATACTACATTTAAAAGAGAGATGGGGCGCCAATTTTTTTTACATATTCCTTTGGCTTATCGCCTTTTGGGGACACATATAAGTATCCCTTCTTTTTGCGTCGTTGAAAGTTCTCCATCTTTGTAAGCTTCATCAAGGGATCTTACCACAAGGGGGTCTAACTGTTTCAAAAAAAAAAAAAAAAAAAAAAACCCTTAAAGAATTCGGCGCCGAATCCATCTGTGCCTGGGCTTTTTCCGTGCTTCATGTTTTTTAGGGCTAGGCCTGCTTCCTCTAAGTGATTTCTCCTTCCAGTAATTCTTTCTTTTTCATTTTCCGATAATTTGGGTGTTGTTTTTACAAGATCTTCAATATCACGGTCTTGAGTTTCTTTTTCCTTATATAGTTTCTTCATAAAAGATTTTAACTTCATTCAGAATAATTTTTTTTGTTCGGTTATTACTTCATCATACTTGGTTACTGGTTTTGCGATATGTTACTATATAATATAATTCCTTTTCTCAAGGTAACAGAAATACTTAGAATTTTTTTCACCGTCTGCAACCCATCTTGCCTTGGACCTTAGGAGTACTCCTTCCACCTTCTTCTCTCTGTGTGATCTTAGTTCCTGATTTTGTTGTTGAAGTAGTTTCATTTCTGTTTCTGTTTTATTTTCCATCTTTTCTAGTGATTCTATATCTTCTATTAGATTGTTTTCTTTATCTGTTGTTTTCTTCTTTTTTCTAATCGAGTAAGCTATTGATTTTTCTCTAATTTTCATCAAAAGGAAATCTAAAACTAGTTTGTCTGGAATCTTGAATTTGCAGAATTTTACTAATTCGTATATTGGCTGGTCTTCTTTTGCTGAAAGATGGACTGCATATTAGTTCGTTTATTTCATCGACATATTGATTAGCTTTTAATATAGGCACATTAAATTTCTAGAAACTTTTTAAACTTTTCACTTTTCCCGAATTTCAAACACAAAGTAATTATGGAATGATCAGACCGATAACCTGGTAAAATATCAGCATTTTCGAAAGCAAAATAAAGATAATATGATAACAGAAAATAGTCTAATCGGCTTTGTTTTAGTGGTGTTGGTCTTCACCAGGTATACCTTTTCCAATCAGGGCTCTCTTTTCTCCATATGTCAGCAAGTCCTATTTCTTCAGTCATATTTATCAGTGTTTCTCTGGCTCTAGGGTTGTTATCTTGTACATATTAAAACAGTCAAACTTAGGACGACATTCCAGTCGCGACATTCCAGTCGCCCACAGCAATGATGTTGTTATTGTGATAAACTCTTTATGATCTTGTTGAGTGTGCTGTAAAACAAGGGATCATCTTTATTGGGTCCATACACGTTCACCAAGAGGAATTCTTTTTCAAATGAAGAAAAAGACACCAATATGAAGTGTCCATTTTCATCACGGTGTACGTTTTTTTTTATCTGAAACTCAAAATTGTTTGAGAATAAAATAGCTACGCCCCTAGAGTTGGATCGAAAGGAGGAAAAAAAAAAAAACAACATTTGTAGCCCCATTCGGCATTTACGTAATTTTCTTTTTTTTTTTTTTTTTTTTTTAGTAAAGTGGGTGTCTTGCAGACAATAAATAGAGAACTTTTTTGTTTTAAATAGTGGAATACGCACCTACATTTATGTGAATCTCCCAGTCCCTGGCATTTTAAGGAAGCAATTGTTATACTGTCCATTGTAAAGGTTTTTAAGAGCAAAGAAAAAAGTATGAACAACACGTACTTGCTTAGGGACACGACTAGCATTCTAAAATCTCCACGACAGGGCATGTTTACAATGTGTTGAAGAGGAGTACATAAATATGTAGTATTCCTTGAAGCAAAACAGTTATAAACAGTTATAAATATATAGTATTCCTTGAAGCGAAACAGTTATATTGTCATGTATACAGACAACATATGAACTCAGCATATACCATCTATACCTGGTAACATACAAAGGTAAAAAATAAAAGAAAATCCCTTACAAAAAAAAGTCGAAAGGATAGAAAGAAAATGCAAATCCTGACGAAAAACAAATATGAAAGCAATCAAACACTAAATAACACAAAACCATACCAACAGGACATATGTAGTATGATGACGGTACGAATAGAAAATATTTAAAAAGTAGATTGGAATAAAAAAAAAAATGTTTGACCAACGCAGGCAAGCAGAAGGCACGTAGAAGAAGAAGAAGAAGAAGAAGAAGAAGAAGAACAAGAACAAGAACAAGAAGGAGGAGGAGGAGGAGGAGGAGGAAAAAGCGTGATACTCAACATAAAAGGCGATAGAGTATCATAGAGAAGAAAGAAACCTGACAATAAAAAAAAAAACTACTATTACTAATAAATGGAAGGTTCGTTTACTCCTCTTGGGGGGCAACCTATTGACAAACAAAGTCTGCATAAAGGTGATGTCAGCCTGTGCGCTCGCGAGTGCCTACATCCGCACGGGTGTGCGCGAGCGCGCGTGCGCACGCGCGTGCGCCCGTCCGTGCGAAACAAAACATGGGCGGTTGGATGTGGATGGCATGTGGAATAGCACTCACCCGGGCACGCGTATCTATGGAGTTCAATGTAATGTACATACTACTCAGCTGATACGCCTAAAAAATGTCCTGTTCAAACTCCTGCTTGTCATGCACGAAGTGTGGAGCAAGGGATTGGGTAGAGGTGGGGAGGATCATGCACTGTACGTGTTCTTTCCTCCCTCTCTCCCCCCGCCCCCTTTTCTCTCCTTTGTTCTAAAATGAAGAATACTGTGAAAAACAAAACAAACAAACAAAAAAAAAACCTGCAAGCTTGGCCGATGGATCGGCGATAGAAGAGGAGTGAAGTGAAGGGGGGGGGGGGGGGGGGGGGGGGGCACGCAGGAAGGGGGGGGGAAAACCGAAAGCATAAGAGAGAAAAGACAAAATGGGATCAAAAATGAACTTGTCTGTGGATAAGGCTATCCCTGTTTCCAAAGAATTCAAGGGTTATGAAAATTAAACATTAACTTCATTATCACCTTATTTTTTCACTCTATATAGCTTATAGACGTGGCTTGTCAAACTATATATTTGCCTCCTGCCACAACAGAGTAAGACAAACAGAAATTTTGAAAATCACTATGACCCGTAATAGTTTTAAAGATAACAATTAGAAATACAAACAAAATCTCTTCTGTTAGCGTGGGCGATCAAATTCTCCCATCTACATCATCTTTCACAGGGCATATCAACATCACCCATCGACTTAGCCCTTCAAAGCTGGACATGTACTGGGTGCGTGTCATATCACATAACACAAAAGACGCTCATGACATGCATAAAATACATGTTCATACAATGACAAGGCACCATCCATCTGTTGGCAAGAAAGAAAAATCATAATGCCCTCTACAGTATAGTTATCTTATTATCTGGAAAGAGAGAGGGATAGGCGGGGTGGGGTGGGGTCAGGGGGGGGTGGAGGGGGGTGGGGGACGGGGAAGGGAGATGTATTGTGTGTGTGTGTGTGTGTGTGTGGGGGGGGGGGGGCGCGCGCGCGCGCGCGCGCGACCCCGCGCGAGCGCGCACGCGACCCCGCGCGCGCCTGCGTCTACCGTGCGCGCGCGCGCGCGTGAATTAGTTGACCCACCCTTTTTCTAACAGAACAACTTTCCACGTTATCAATCATCTGTCCACACCAACTATCTATATTATAATCATTCGTTTACATCAACTATCCACATTATCAATCATCTGTCCACATCAACTTTCCACTTTATCAATCATCTATCCACATCAGCTTTCCACACTATTAACCATCTGCTCACATCATTCATCCGCAATACCAATCATCTGTCCCGATCAACTTTCCACATCATCAATCATCTGTCCACATCAACTTTTCACATTATCAATCATCTGTCCATATCAACTTTCCACATTATCAACCATCTGTCCACATCAACTTTTCACACATTATCAATCATCTGTCCACATCAACTTTCCACATTATCAATCATCTGTCCACATCAACTTTCCACATTATCAAATCATCTGTCCACATCAACTTGACTTCCGCTCACCGACGTGTGACGGACGTGTCTCGCGGGTGCTCCGCCGTTCGACACATCCGAGTCTGAATTGTGCCTTCAAAGTTCTGTACCTCAGTGATGTTGTGATTTATGTGAAAAAAGGAGACTTCCTTTTGTGATAAACGCTTGACTTGTATTTTCATCTGGAAAATGAAGCACCTGTGGGATATGTAGTGTACAATTCCTGTGTGGCACAATGGACTGACGCGTGTTGTTAGTGGTCAGATGAGCGAGACGCTGTAGTGCTCTTCTTTCTATTTTGTTTCCAGTATGAACAGTTGAATTTACAAGGACACCAATTTTCTTTTCAAGATTCAAATGTGCAATGGCGGAAAAAGGTTTCTTGAAAATGACTTCGAATATCTCTAGGTATTTGGGGGGCAAAGGAGGGGAGAAACGGAAACCATCTTCGTCGTCTAGTGACATTGGTATTGCCAGCCCGTCTTTTTTCTTTTTAAGTACATAAAACTTTGTCGCCCTAACCCTCAAACTCATCTTTTTCTTATTTCATTCATCCGCTCCCCCCCCCCCCCCCCCCTTCCCACACTTTACCTTTTCTTTCTCGTCTCGTCTAGACTCACATTTACGGTTTCACGAGTTAATTTTGATATATGTGTGTGTGTGCGCTCGCGCGCGCGCGTGTGTGTGTATGTGTGTGTGTGTGTGTGTGTGTGTTGCGTTTGTGTGTGTGTGTGTGTGTGTGTGTGTGTGTG
>JADBJO010022371.1:0-12500 GCA_016801955.1 Conus betulinus | reverse complement strand
AGTGTTTCGGCCCTTATCTCCTGACACTCTAAGGGGGGTTGGGCCACACCCGGTTCATAACTCCGGATGTCCCTCTGCTGCCCCTTTTTTTCCCATCTTGGGACGAGCCATGGCTGGGATTCAAACCCATGACCCTCTGGACATGCTCATTTCCCACTTAATCACTCGCGCTCTAACCACTGAGCGACTGGGACACCTGATTTTTTGTAGGAAAGTTAAGCTTATGAAGTTCACTTTTGTTCCTTCTTGACCAGATCCAGCTTGAACACCTCTCTGCCGCTTCTGCCATTGCTTTCAGGGCTCTGTTTTTTCCCTCCCAGCAACTGAGAGCTGTTTCATGAGGCTGTATGCAGACGTTCCTACAACCCCCCTAGCTCCAATTTCTGCAGTGAGGACTTTGACCTGATAGCCTTCTCTCCTCAGGCTGTTCGCCAGATCAGCATACTTTTCAGTCTTGTAGATTTGAGCTGCCTCCATTCTGTTCTCATATGGCACCGTGAGCTCGATCATGATCAGCTGCTTGGTTGACTGAGAGTGGACTACTATGTCTGGTCTCATGCCACTCTTGCTGATGATCTCTAGGTGACTCTTCCATTCTGGGAGGTCTGCAGTGCACTCCCAGTCATCTGCCCGTCCAGCAGACTCTGCCTGCATGTTCCGAGTGGCACTGTTGTTCTTGGTCATGATTCGCTGCCTCCTGCTGTGAAGAATGCTGCGGGTGCTTTTGGAGTCCTGATTTTCCCTTTGTGGTGTTGGTACTAGCCCAGACTACTTGTACAATCTCTTTGAGCACTTGGTTGTGCCTCCATGTGTACCTTCCTTGAGCCAGGGCTACTTTACATGAGCTTAGGACATGCTCCACTGTTTGTTTTTCATGGCAGAGGGGGGCATGAAGGATCGTCTGTTTTTTTCCCACTTCACCAGGTTTGCATTTGAGGGCAGAAGGTCATATGCAGATCTGAGAATGAAGCTGATCCTGAGAGGGGCCATGTGCCAAATGTCATTCCAAGTGAGACTTCTTTGGTGTGCATTCTCACACGTTGTCCATTGCCCTTGCTGGCTCTGCTGGACTGCTTTTTTGAGTCTTTTTTTTTTTTTTTTTTTGTCTTCTTCTTTTCTCATCTCCTGAATCATCGAGTCTCTTTTGGCTTTTCCTTTGGCCTTTGACCTCCATTCAGTTTGGTCACCCCCCAGTCCTTGTCTGTTGGTCTGTGTGTGTCCTGTTATTTCTCTGATCTTGAGACTTTCTTTTGCAGAATCCATCGCCTCTTGAACATTCCATTTTCTGCCTGTCTTCAGCTGGGGCTTGATTGCTTCTACCACCTTGTCTCCTGAGTCCTCCAGCATGCTTTGAGTCTAATCTTCCCTGCTTTGTATTCCTCCAGGATGGATTTCAGTGGTAGTTTCAGCTTTGCTTGGCGACAGTACAGCGCTATGTCAGTCAGACAGGGTGGGACACCAAGCCATTTCCTTGTGAACTTGTTGATTTTGGATTCCATTGCCTCCACTATGCTGGTGCAGATGTCGTATATCATCAGAGGCCATAGGAGTTTTGGTATCAGCATGAACTGCAGACACCAGACCTTGTATTTGCCAGGGAGCCCACACTGGTCAATGGCCTCCAAGCCTTCTTCCGACATCTGTTTGGTTTCTTTTGCTCTTTGTGGGTCTTTCAGCGTATCATCATACCATCTTCCAAGGCTCTTGATAGGCTCTTCTGTGACTGTTGGAATGGCCTGGTTGGCAACACTGAAGACCACAGATTCAGCCACTTTTCCTTTCTTCAGTGAGAGACTCTGTGATTTCTTTGGCTTGAACTTCATTCTGGATGAGGCAACTATGTCGTCCAACCTCTCCAACACATGACGTGTCTCGTCTTCACTGGATGAAATCACTGTTGTGTCATCCATGAAGGCCTTAAGAGGGGGCATCTTGTATCCATCGCCAAAGTCTGTTTGTCTTGCGTTGTTTGTTGCTGATTTCAAGATGACTTCCATTGCCAACACGAACAGTATTGGGGAAATTGCACAGCCCATTGCAATGCCCACTTCCTAGTTGATCCAATCTGTTATGTACTCCTTGGTAGAGAAGCGCATTGAGAAGCCATTGAAGTACTTCTTGAGCATGTCGCGGATGTTCTTTGGCACATGGTACATCTCAAGAGCCAACTGTATCATCTCCTGGGGTACAGATCCATATGCGTTTGCCAGATCAAGCCACACTACGTCCAGGTCTCTCTTTTCTGTTTTGCTCTTTGGATTGGGTCCCAGATCATTGTGGCGTGTTCTACACAGCCAGCCACACCTGGGATGCCACCTTTCTGGACTGACACACATCCGAGTACTTGCTTTCCATGAGGTACTTGGTCAGCCTTGCTGCCATGACAGAGAAGAAGATTTTCCCTTCGTAGTTTCAGTAGTGATATTGGCCTGAACTGGCTGATGTCACTTGAGTTTTGCTCTTTGGGAAATACACACTATCTGCCCTCATCCACTAGCCGCTGATCTTCTGATTTCTCCAAGCTGATCGCAGCAGCCTGTGGAGCCACTCCAGCACCTTGGGACATTTCTTGTACAGCTGATAAGGTATTCCGTTTGGCCCTGGTGATGATTTGGCTCTGGTTTTGTCGACCACCTTCTTGATTTCCGCCAACGTTGGAGGCTTGTCATTGAACTGTTCCTCGGGGTTGGTTGGCCACACCAGACCTTGAATGTCGAGTGGTGCTTTGCTCTGTGAGTCAGAGTATGTTTTCCTCAGATGCTGCTCAAGAACTCCTTTGTCCACACTTAGTGTTCCAGATTTTGGCTGCTCAAACAGAGTTTTGGCAAACTGGAAGGGGTCTCTGAAGAAACGCTCTTGTGTCTTCTTCTTTTTGCTCTTCCTCTTCCTCGCAGATTCCGCTTTGCTGACGGCGCTGTGGTTTGCTTTCAGGTCTTTCCAGAGTTTTCCAAGCCTTTTTTTTCAGTGGCTGTGCGGTCTTCATTTGCTTCTTAAGGTTTTTCTTTTGGACCCTGATCTTGTCCATCTCTTCTTGGCGTCTGGATTTCTTTGGAGGTGTTTTCTCTTTGGGTAGTTTTGCTCCATAGGCGTCTCTACATTGGCATACACAATGTCCCCATATGTGGCTAGTTTGTGTTCCAGGGTGCTTTTCCCTATCAGTGCATCGAGTCTTTGGACGAGTTTTGCATCCAGTTTCTCCCAATCGTCAGTCTCATTGCTCGTGGCAGGTTAAATTTCAGGCGCCTGGCATCGAGGGCCTGTGCAAATTCCTCATCCGAACAACAGCGTGGATGTCCTTGGCACTGTGGTTTAAAATCCTGGCCTTGGTCTTCCGACGTCTTATCTGCTGATGCAGTGCGCTGCTGCTCATTCAGATGAGTCTTCACACACATCCCATCTTTGTTCTGTGGATCTTCATGCCACGGGTGGTAGCGAAACGCTTTCCACAGACACATAGATATTCCATTTGGTCCATGTTCATAGTCCGTTTGGGATTTGCAGTCGTGATTGGTTGAGCACCGATGGATTCATCATTCTCTCCCCCTTTCAGTGAATCCTGGGAGCATCTTTCGTGTAGACAGAGTGTAGAGTATAGCCCTGTCAGACCAGGATGGACAGCGTCATCTTTATCATCCTAATTGCTCATTGTGAGAAGCATCCCTTAGTCTTGCCCCTGCACGCCTTTCTCTCGCGGCGACCTGGGTTTCGATTTCCCTCTACATGCTGTTGATGGGTGTCAGGAATTGTGCCCAAGTCTCTGGTGGTTTCGTTTGTTTATTTGTTGGGTAGTGTGTTTAAGGAAAACATGGGTCGCTTGTGTAGGCCACTGAAAAAAGGAAGGATGTCAGGAGCTCAGGGAGATTTGTTGCCTGTAGGATGGAAGCAGAGCTCAGGGGGATTTGTTACCTGTAGGATAGGTCACTGAAAAAAAGGAAGGATGTTAGGACTCAGGGAGATTTGCTACCTGTAGGATAGGTCACTGAAGCAGAGCTCAGGGAGATGTGTTACTTGTAGGACAGGTCACTGAAGCAGAGAGAAGAGACAGGACAATGGCGCCATGGACACAGTGTGGCTTGGCTAGAAGGCCTCCAGAGGACCCATGTTGAGAAACAGTCGGGTAAATCATGATGAAGAAAATGAAAAGTGATAAAAAAAGGAAGACTGATATTCTTCAGATCAAGATTAATATGATGATTAATATACTTTCCTCCTCGTTCAGGAACTTTCTCCCTGGCTAGAGTAGGACTATAGTCTTTTCGTTGAGAGAGGGGGGGCACAGGTACAGTTTGTGGTTTTTGTAAGTCAGGGAGAGGTCACAGAGAATAGAAACAAAGGAAGAATTATCATAGGTCTGTGAGGAAACTTTGTTTATGGAAACGAACGAAGTGTGTGTGTGTGTGTGTGTGTGTGTGTGTGTGTGGGTGTGTGTGTGTGTGTGTGTGTCACCATGAGTGCAAACTTTGAAAGAAAAAAGTTTCCTTTACTCCTTGAGGGCCTGTTGACGTATCTGATTTGAAAAAAATTATCATGTCTAATTAATTGTATGAACGAAGTGAAAAGAATTTATACTTAAAACAGTATAAAACGTGTCGTTGTTAATTTAAAGGGGGAACTCTCTTCTGTTCTGTCTGGCTGGTCGTTTGTCGATATTAAATGAACAAGAGTCTGACTGACAGTGGTGACTCCGACATGATTTGAACATGCAGCCTTCTGCTCATCATTGAAAGTGTCACATGATGCAATATGGCAGACAGTTTGGCTAAGTGTCAGATCAGATGTCGTTAACTATTGTCTCTCTCGTGACATTTGTCAAGAAAACTCTTTCGAGGGTTAGAATACCTTGCGCTCCCCTTGAAAAATGTATGTAGTCAGTGAACCGTTTTTCAAAGAATAGCCATTGATATTTTTGGGTTCCCCCCCCACACACACACACACACCCTACCCCACCCCCCCCCCACCCCACTTGATCCTCTGGTCACAAATATGCATTCACCATTGTTGATTGTTGACTCTTTACCAACTCTTTACCCCCCCCCCCCCCCCCCCCCCCCCCCCCCCCCCATACCTGTGAAAAAAGTTGACACAGTCACTGTTGCTGAAGCACTCTTTTCAGTCTTCTGCCACATGGGATGGCCATCCAAGATCCTTTTGGATGAAGGTTCGCAGTTTGTCGTCTGACCTTGTGGCAGAGGTATACAGACTGTTGTCAGTCAAGTCCCTTACCGCCGCCCCTGTCATCCCCCAGTCCAATGGAATGGGGGAACGTTTTAACGGCACCCTAAGAGTATACTCCTGCTCTGTTCTTTGCTCACATAGAGTTGCCGTGTTCAGCTTTCGGATGTTTTTTTTTTTCATGTATTTTAAAGAATTGTGTTTATGAATGACTTGTGAGTTGTTTTTAACGTGGTGACAGCCCTCATATGGCCCTTTGCGGTCGGCTGGGCTATAAGCAACATTATCTTATCTTATCTTAGCTACCGGTTTCTCCCCCTTTGAGTCAGTATTTGATCGTCCAGCACGAGGACCTATGTTCCTTTTGTCTCAGTCATGGACAGGACAGGTCTTATCAGAGGAAGACAGACATCTGTACCAGTATGTGTTTGACCTCAAAATCTCATTGTGGATACATGTTCTTTAGCGCAAGAACAGGCAAAAGAGTCTAAAACTGGTGACCCTCACTGCAACCTAAACATAACGAACGACTTACAACCATTGGATTTACATTAGGGTTTCTTCCTGGTGAGAAGAAAATAGGAAGAAAGGAAAGATTGTGTTTTCTCCCCTCCCATTGCGATACGTAACGTAATTTGTACTCTTTTATTTCATTTTTGATGGCCTGTGGTTGTTTATTTACATTTATTACACTGGAATGAGTGAGTGTGTGCGTGTGAAAGTTGTCCTATTTTGTCGTTTATTGTTCATTCCCGTCCCCAGTGTAAGCAAGCAGCTATCACTAGGGGTTCTGCTTGAGGATTTCCTTTTGGTTTCCTCCTTTTCTTCTTGTCTGTCGTGGTTCTCCCAGTCTTGGTTCTTTTCCCTTCTTTTCAACACTACCTTCTTTCAACAAGATTGGACTATCCAGTGTGTATATTTTAAACCGTTTTATTTAACATATCTTGTTAGGTTCTTGTATTAAGTTCCCTCTTTTAAATGTATGTAGATATCGAAAATTTCGGTATTGTTCTCTTAATCTCTAGCTTGTCCACTAAGATTTCAAAACATACCAGCAATTCTGAATTATAACAGTTTCAAATGCTCTTTTAAATTTGGGTAATGTAGATAAACCGTATGTCAAATTTTCAACTTGTCCCTCTTTTCGGATGTAAATCTTTGTGTGGCAATTTTCAAAAGGTGGAGATTTTTTTCTTTTTTTTTTTTTTTGTTTGGTCCCTCTGAACTGATGTATTAGTGTAAGAGAAAGTACGTTATTGATAGTTGAGTTAATTGATATTGTCTTTTTTTTTTAACTTTCACATGATAACATATGATTGTGAATGATTCCATTTGCGCTTCACCACAATCCTTGTCCTTATTTTTCGTCATTGTTTTTTTTATGTGAAAGATTTCTTGTAGGCAAACAATTCTTCTGTCATTGTAGTAGTGACTTGGCCAGATTTTCACAAGAAAAAAAGTGTGGTAGAAGATGAAGAAAATGGGAACATGAATTTAAAAAATATATTATAGATATGAAAACGTTTCACCAGCTGCATGAGAGAACCGTCGTAATCCCTCTCGATGGTAGACCTATTTTTATTGCCTGCTCCGAGGCCTATCGTCCGCTAGATCGGACTCATCAGGAAGACACGGCTGATTGTATCTGTGCCCCTGGCGTCAAAGAGAGAGAACACCACAGTGCATAATTCTGAGGTGTTCTCACCACCAAGGGTTAAAAAAACAACCCAACAGCACCCCAGAGCAGCCAGCGAAGGGTAGTAAATGAAACCAAACGAAGGTGTGGAGAGGAACAAAGTTTCTGAAATGCTAAAAACATTATGCAAACAGTTATAGAATGTAGAGGATAATCTTTGACCTATGCTTGAGGATCCATTCAAGGATATAAGGGAGATCAAAAGATATGGAACAGTCTGAGTGGTCAGCTCTGTTGTTCAATAACCCAGCATTGTCAGCGGCTAAGAATTTACAGAACAACCTTTACTTGGATCTCCCAAGAGATGCAGTCTCCCACTAATTGACTAAACAATATAATGCTAAACAATGAAGTACAGGGGGAAAAAGAAGTGCAGGCTAACAATTCTTCTGTCATTATAGTAATGACTTGGCCAAGATTTAAAAAAAAAAAAAAGGGGGAGGGATCTCTCTCTCTCTCTCTCTCTCTCTCTCTCTCTCTCTATATATATATATATATATATATATATATATATAATATGTATATGTATAGATATATATATATATATATATATATATATATATAGAGAGAGAGAGAGAGAGAGAGAGAGAGAGGAGAGAGAGAGAGATAGATAGATAGAAGAGTAGATAGAGATAGATAGAGAGACATTTTTTTTTTGCCCAGTGACTCAGCATATGAACTACTATTTATGAATGTTCATATTTTTTTGCTTTTCTTGCTTCTGAAATTTGTTACCATGAAAGATTTTGGAGCGTTTCCTGGCACAGGGTCAAAAGCTGGGTTTAACTGGAGATAAATGTCTGTATGATCCAGTGTGAAGAGAGAGTGGAAAGAGCAAGAAAAAGAGAAAATTAATTAAAGTTATATATGTTGAAAAAAGAGAACACAAGTTACAATTAGTGTGTGTGTGTGTGTGTGTGTGTGTGTGTGTGTGTGTGTGTGTGTGTGTGAGAGAGAGAGAGAGAGAGAGAGAGAGAGAGAGAGCAGAGAGGAGAGAGAGAGCGAAAGAGAGAGAGAGAGAGAGAGAGAGAGAGTGAGAGAGAGAGAATATGAACTTAAGTTGAAAAAAAAAACTAAACTTGATATAGTAACAAAACTGTAAAATGCTGATGCTGATGATAATCAGCATGATGTTTCCTCCCCTCCCCAAAACCATGTATTCCAAAAACTCTCCATTTGAGGAGTCACGTGATGAGACTGACTCCTTTTTTTTTATACAAGTTTGAAATGCATGTCACTTCTTGTGCAGGGCCAAAGGAACATGGCCCCTGTATGTGTCTGTCCTCTTCCGTGGCAGTGTATTATCCTTGTACTATACTCTTTCTTTCATACAGTCGATCACTTGGGACAATTTGAAAGGAGAATTACCAGTAAAATTTGAATTTACAGAGAAAGGTTTCTGTGAGAAATTTCGTGCTGGGTTTGACTTGGCATGAGCGCTGCAATATTTGCTGCATTGCTTTTTTTGTGGTCACTTTTTTTTCTTAATTGATGGATTGATCTTTCGGGGATCATTATGATTTTGACAGTTAACGTGATTAATTTTGCAACGCATTTCCGAAGATTTAACAGTTTTTCTTCATGAATGAAGTCTTAAGACCACAGAAGACTTGTGTAAACTGGCGGATCAACACAAGCATGCATATCCAGGGAAACTCTCTGCACAGAAATCAGACTTTAAATGTTTGAATCAAAAGTCAGTTCTTTTTCTTCTCCTCTTCCGTGTCAGACAGAGCCGCGAGGTAATTATTATAGCGTGGTCAATACCCATACAATAAGGGTTCAAATCAAGCAATTCGAATTTCTGTTTTCAATCATCCCCGAGATGAACCTAAAAGTGCTCTCTCATCAATAGGAAACCAGACAAATTCCTGTATTCTTTTGCAGTCTCGTGGAATATATGGTCGTGGTGTAAATGTGAATGCGAGAGTTGAGAATGTACCCTTATGCTGGACATGTGGTTCATAAATGCACGAACGAGCTGATTGTCCTCATACACAAAGTAATCAAGCCAATGTTTCAAAGGCAAACACTGAACATGTCCTTGCAGATGAAAGCTAAGTGTCAAGGCCAGAGAAGGGTACAATTCATGGCTTCAACGGAACGTTATTATGAGATACAGGCTGTACTGCTGCTGGCGGTTTTTTTTTTTTCGTTAGGGATGATCAGTGCAATGGTACCACACAACAATGCCGCATATTTGATGGACGTGTAGAGTAATCTCCTGTGGCAAAAAGAACTATTTCTACACCCTAGGTTTTTAGATGAAATATGTGCATGTGTCTTGGACTGCTAGTGGCAGGCCTGGTCGTTGGAAATATGTCTAGTGTGTCATCTACACATGGTGGACACGGTGGTTTCCAGACAAAATAAGCGAATAAACTTGTCGAACGCCGTGTTGTCCCCACTATTCCAACTCTAAATGTGACCCCAGAGAAACTTAGAAATGTTAAAAAAGAGGGTGATGTGTTTATTTCAGAGATATTAAAGATACTAATGTTGTTGCAGATTAGCCGATTGTCCACCCTTTGTCCACGTGTCAAAACGTATGTGGATGTAGTTCTTTAGTAAACGAACAGGTGACAGTGTTTGCAAACCTAAACTAACAAAAAGCTGGCAATGGGGCCAAGGTGGAGCTTTGTCTCTTTGTCAAAGACTGTTGATTTTGTTGACATTTTTGTGTCTTTTTTTAGTTTTTCGACAAATCGTGCCTGCTTGTGCCGCTGTTATTACCCCTGTCAGTGAGTGAAATTGTAAAGGCCACCAGAAAACCCGTCACCTGGACCAGTGTGTGTCAGCACGAACTGCAGGAAATCCAGCGGATCCTCACGTCTCATCCCGTCCTTCTGCTGCCTGACGTGTGGCAGGAGTTTGTCGTCCATACCGACGTCCACTCCATAGCACTTAGAACGGCTCTATTCAGTGACATTTGTGATTGTTATTAATGGAAAGAGACTGTTTCTGCACTATCGCACAGTGAACTTTTCTGTATGAAAAGCAATGCTATGTCCTAGACATTGTGTGCATGAATGGCTGTCATTTATGTGTCATCAGTGGAATTTTGCGTTTTCTAATTTATAGTATATGTGAATATCATGTTTGAAGTGTTTCATGACATGTGGATTGTTACTTCTTAAATATGATTTTGACGTGTCATGCACTGATGAAAATTCATGAACTGGTTATATGCATAACGATTGATGTTCTTGACACTGTTTGCTTGCAATGTATTTCGCTTCCTAAAAACTGCTTGGTGCAGTGTAAATAGTTTTCATCCGTACACAATTTTGAAGATTTTCTTGTCACTCTTCCTTGGAAAGTTTGAAATTTGGTGGGATTTTTTTTCACAGGGGTAAGGGTTGTAGGCATTGTGCCTAAGTTCCTGGTGGTTTCGCATTTTTATTTGTTAGGAGAGTGTGTCGAGGGAAACATGGATCGCTTGAGAGGGCTATATTAAAAAAAAGGGGGAAGATTTTAGAGTCTTGTGCCTGGGCTCCCATGTTGAAGAAAAACTATGCAGCAGACATACATGCTGAGCAGTGAACAGAGAGCTCAGGGAGATTTGTTGCTTGTAGGATGAAAAGAGGGAGACAGAACAGATTTACAGATTGCCCATACCTTTTACTGACAGTGTGGGCATGTGGAGCAGATTGCCCATACCTTTTACTGGCAGTGTGGGCATGGTAAGCAGATTGCCCATACCTCTTACTGACGTGTGGGCATGTGGAGCAGATTGCCCATACCTCTTACAGACAGTGTGGGCATTTGGAGCAGATCTGCCCATACCTTTTACAGACAGTGTGGGGATGTGGAGCAGACTGCCCATACATTTTACTGACGGTGTGGACATGTTGAGCAGACTGCCCATTCATTTTTCTGACAATGTGGGCATGTGGAGCAGATTGCCTATACATGTTACTGGACAGTGTGGGCATGTTGAGCAGATTGCCCATATCTCTTACTGACAGTGTGGGTATGTGGAGCAGGCGGCAAAGCATCTCTTTCAATAGTGCCCACTCATGCTGACCTGAGAGACAGAACCTGGTCTCATGGGGTGACGATGCACCGGAAGTTGTGGGGGTACTGGGGGAACTCCAGAGGACAGCTGAGGTCATCACAGAGACGGAGAGCCGGTGCGACAGGGAACAAGAAGACGTCAGGTTCATGGGAATGGTTCTGGTCTGACGTGGACTTCCGGTGTGACAGGGAACAAGAAGGTGTCAGGTTCATGGGAACAGGTCTGGACTGACGTGGACTTCTGGTGTGACAGGGAATAAGAAGAAGACGTCAAGTTCATGGACTGACGTGGACTACCAGTGTGACAGGGAACAAGAAAGATGTCAGGTTCATGGACTGACGTGGACTGCTGGTGTGACAGGGAATAAGAAGACGTCAGGTTCATGGACTGACGTGGACCGCTGTTGTGACAGGGAACAAGAAGATGTCAGGTTCATGGACTGACGTGGACTGCGGGTGTGACAGGGAACAAGAAGATGTCAGGTTCATGGACTGACGTGGACTGCCGGTGTGACAGGGAACAAGAAGACGTCAGGTTCATGGGAACAGGTCTGGACTGACATGAGGCTGCCCTTTGGAGGTGTCGTTCACTCATACTGGTTCCACGACTGAGCGATTAGGTCGTCAGAAGGGGGTGAGAGAGAGAGAGAGAGAGAGAGAGAGAGAGAGAGAGGAGTGGATGTGGGACTTAGAAAGTGATGCCCCACCTTCGACAGATCAGAACAAGCACCAGTGAACACTCCTGAGGTGATTCGAGCAGTACGACAGGGTTTGCGTTAGGAGGAAAAACAACAACAACAACAACAACAACACAAAAACGATAACTCTATGAACACCTTTTATAGGAGGAAATCCACTGCCTCCCTGTAAAATGTGATGACAGCACAAGACAGCGGTTCTCGCGGCCGTCACTTCCATGGGCCAATGTCGCCCTGGTTGCCGGCCTCGCTCTGTACATGTACTTTTCTGTTTACCTTGTTCTTCCCATAGAAAGCTCTGGAGACTGTCAGGATGTAAAATGAAGCCCATGGGAGAACACAGGTTCACTTTCTACACCACGTTTCTGACGTTCCCTGCTATCTGGTCTGCACAGCAGAGAATCATAGTCCAAACTGAGATGCAATTAAAGGCAATTTACATACATACATACATACATACAATTTACATGCATGATTTTCACTTTCAGCAACTGATTCAGCTTTACAAAATTTTCTTTACAAACGTTTGCATTTTTTCTGCCCTTCACTGGCTGCATTGGGGTGCTGTTGGATTCCGTTTTGAACCCTTGTGGGTGATAATACCTCGGAATTGTAGACTGTGGTATATCTCCATCATTAGGCCAAGAGAGAACAGACACAATCAACCGTGCCGATCCCATGCGCGCGAATGAAAGGACCCGGAGCGTGCAATGCTAATAGTTCTGTCTTCAAGACTGGGGTTGTATGGCCCCCAATATACCGCTAGTGATGAATTGTATATTTCATGATATATTTCCCTGATTTCATTTTCTTTATTATCATTATTATATATTATATTGGGTATTTATATAGCGCCTATCCTCGGCACAGACCAAGCTCTGAGCGCTTACAATATAAACACACCACCTCACTCACTC
>JADBJO010022370.1:20000-28059 GCA_016801955.1 Conus betulinus | reverse complement strand
TCTACCGTGGGCTTTACGAGTCCAGCCCCATAGGCGCCATACCCCTTGTGGGACCCTCTTTGGTAGTCTGACGCTCTCAGAAAACCCCCTCTTCGAGCCTGTCCGCCCCGCCTCGCCCCACCCCCCCCCCCCCCCCCTCCCCTTGACCTACTTTCTCCGCAAAGACCACATTTCTCCTTGCCCTGGCTTGGCGTGGAAGGCGAAGCAAAAAATCATGACCCCAGGGACCCCAAGACATTGCCTTCCACAGGGACGGCTCTGTCTCTGTAAAGTTTTTCCTTCCTGAATTCTTTAACCAACAATCAGGAACCGGGCACGGCCCCTCCCCTACCATCCCCGCTCGCACACACGTCAGAGGGGGAAAGTAGGATGGGAAGGGAGGGGAAAGAAGGGAGGCGTGGGGGGGACATGTGGGGGGACCTGTGCTGGGCTTTCAAGGTGTTGAGAGATTACCACTGGGAACACTAGTGCCCCAGGCGCTCCTCCCAGAGAACGTGTCCCTCATTTCTATCAACCCCATAATAATAAAGACACTATCTTCTGGCACTATCTCTAGGTGCTTTTCAAGACGGTCAGATAGGGCCGGTGCCCAGGCGTACAAGGATCTCCCCACTCCCGTCTGATCTCCCGCGCTCATGGGCTCATGAGGTCAGAGCGCTGGCCCACTTCCGCAGCGTTTCCAGCACTCTGTCCCTTGCCACCATCTACTGGAGCGGCAGCCTACTGGCGTTCGGAAAATCCCTTCATAAACTTTTATTTAAGAGAGATATCCGCAATGACCAGGGCTGATGATGGTTCTAAGGGATCTCTTTTGTGGAGGCTCTAATAAGCAGCTATATCAGGTTTTCCGCCCCTCTAACCCAAGAATCATTAGGGCACTCGAACCCTCCTCCGATTCCTTTAACCCTCTTCAGTTATGCACTTTTCATCTGAGCTAGTACACCGTTACATTCCCCCGAAAACCAGCGGCAAGGTTAAGTAACTCCGTAAATTGAACATGGTTACCCATTTAAAAAAAAATAATTTAAAAGAGAGGAAAGGAAATAATGAAATGAAAATAATTTTTTAAATTCCTAACCTAATATATATGTTGTATAAATCGTAAGTTGAAGAATGTACACATGAGCCATTTTACTCAGGGGAAAAAAAAATCTTCTTCAGAACTTTCCTTCCTCCGAATCATTGTTCATCATACCTGGAACCTCATCCCTGTCGAAATCTAGGTAAACTCTAAGCTTCATTACCCAGCACTTTCACTAAAGTCTTATGCCGTAATCTAATCCTACAAAACACAGTATCTCCATCACTAAATCTCTCATTATAGAACGGCAGAAATCAAAGTTAGCCATGGTGAAAAAACACAAAAAAACGCATTTCGACTCAAAAAACTTAAAAAATTCGTAACTCGAGAAACCACTGCACACGCATGTGCGACTCGCGTTTTTCTTGCAAAACGGAAAGTAAATGGCTACAGGAAGAAGGAATGTCACGTTTTCTATCGGAGACTTCCTTTTTTACGAGCAGAAACCATGGCAGCGCCCAATGTTGGCCATGTTTTTTCACCGGTGGCAGACGCTGGCAGGCGCTTAGCCTTTTGGCTGTGTGATTTCCGGTTTGGGTGCTTAGCGGACCGCCCGCTTGTCAAGAGAGGTTACATTCTGCTATGGTCTGACATGGTATAGTATAGGATGAACGCCAAAAATTGGGGAGTTTTGTATCATTATCCTCCTGTTTGGCGACATAGTTAATACTTACCCCATGTCAGACTCTATATGCCCACCCTAACCGTTCCCCTCTAGCACCAAGGTTTCTCGGGGTTACCTTGAGCACAGACCTCGATGAAATGAACAGGAACAGGAAGCGGCCACAAGCTATTTCGGCCTATGGCAAGAAGTAGGGTGGGGCATCATGTGACGGTCTTATTACTGCATTAGCCACAAAAATTCGGCCTGGCAGAGCTAACCTAACTGGACTGCCGTTGAATGTTATGGTCTGACATGGTAAGTATACTACCCAAACAGGGAGTATAATACAAAACTCCCCATTTTAAGAGAGAAGAAACCAGCATTCCTTATCCTAATCCTAAATTTCCTCTACCTAGTCGCCTTTTGCCCCCGCTTCTCGTATATCTGCTCGCGCGCGTTAGTTTTTTTACTCTCGCGCTCCACACCATGCTTGTCACTTTCGGGCGATCGAACCCTCACACCGTCAATCGATCCCACCATCTTTGATTGTTCCACGCCGGTCGGCGTTTCCGCCATATTGCCTCACCGCATGGTGTCCACCTTCGGTCGCACCTGGTTTGGCAGTACGGAGGTTTCCCCGGGCACATTTATTTGCACCTTATTTATTCATTATTACAGGTAGATCGGGGGCCTTTACGATCTCTTGATCTACCAACTTGTGCACATTTATTAGTACCTTATATTTATCATTAGTACAAGGTAGATCAAGTTTCTTTATGATCTCTCGATCTACCGACTTGTCTCCACTTTGTGGTCGGTGCTCCGTGTTTGCTCTGCCACCGTAGCCCCCAACATGGTGAAGGGCACCGACAGGTCGAGCCACTTCGCTGTTCAGAAGTCGTTCTTGCCCCAGAGGACCCGCGTGCCGATTCCTGGAGCAGTCCATTCTTGCTACTGAAGAACATACGGGTGGTGTAGAGGGGGGGTTCCGTGGAGGGGATGTGTGACCCATCAATTGATACCCGTCCTCTAGCCGCCCGGCCCGGCGGACACACAATCAGTGCGTCCAAAAGGCAAGCTGCCACCATTCTAAATTTTCTTCTACATTCCCCTCAGTCCAGGCAGGCTACCCCAAAAAGGGAAAAGCCCGCTTTAGAATTTGTACCCGAATTCGCCTTCTCCCCCATAGGTCCTCGGTGGTATAGTGGGTAGTTTCCCGCCGTTCACGTGCGGGAGCCCAAGGTTCATTTTCCCATTGTGGAGAGCGGAATTTCCCACCTTCCCCGTTGGGGGGAGCAGGATTCCCACCTTCCCCTTCAGGGGGAGCAGGATTTCCCACTTTCCCCGTCGAGGGGGAGCAGGATTTCCCACTTTCCCCATCAGGGAGAGCAGGATTTCCCACCTTACCGGCTGGCTTGTCTTCTTCCCTTCCATCGCATGGTGAGACACACAACTCTATCATGCTGCGTCACACGAACTTCAGTCCCCGGGGAATTTTGCCGAGGCACGACGGACCAGCACGAGTGACGGGATGCATACAGAATCACCCCCGTTACTCGCCTCTATGAGCTGGTGTCATTAGCTCCGCCCCCCCCCCCCCCCCCCCCACCCCCACCTAATAGCACGCAGGCTCATGACGCTGTCCCCCACTGTGCACAGTGCAGCCACCACTGGTGCACGAGGAGAGTCCTTACTCTGGTGGCGGACTTATGCCCCGTCCCTGGGACCCCCAAACTGGCCATAACTCCGGGTCGTCAGCCACAGGCACTGCCACGCCTGGACCTGTGTCACGGACCCCCAGCAATTGACGCACTCACCCCCCAGTCGATTGTCGACATTTCCCCTAGGGTACAGGACGTTGGGGAGTGGACTTATTCTGCTCCCCACTTGGGCAACGTCCATGGTCCCCTTCCTCCGGGGGGGAGGATCAACCAGCGGGACCACGGGTAACCTGCCCGATCCAATCAGGGGGGGTGACCACAGTACCGCAGCCACTCCAATCCGTACACAGACGGATAGGGGGTCGGGCTCGGTTTGCCTGCCCTCCACTGCTCCCCTAACACACAGGGGGCTCCTATGGATCCAACAGGGAGGTGTATGGCAGTGTACTCTCCGGGGAGGAGCGGGGTACGACAAACCACGCTTTCTCGCAAACTCCCCCACCCCCCTGGTGTCTCAGGTTACCCTGGCCCCCACGGAAATTCTGCCCCAGGGCCGCCACAGCCCATTTTCTCCTAGGGGACCTGTGTCTCTATGCCCCTCAGAGGGACCAGTGGTGCAGAACCAACAATACCAGCTCCATGATTGTATGTGGCACCCAGCCTTGCGCTGGTTCGACCTCGGTCTCCCTCCCTCTCGGGCGCTGTCCGATGGTTAGGACGGACTTCCCTCCCCCATAGTCCGGCCGCCGATCATGGAGCCACGAGGGACCCGCCTTGCGTCCTCCACTACCAAGCTAGGGCGGAACCCTCACGCACCCCCTGCCATTGCCTCCTCCAGAAGGTTCGTCGCAACTTCTTCAGGAACCCGACACTTCCGACTCTGAGGATGAGGTAGAGGACTCCTCCTCATCATGCGACTTGTCCACTATTGAGCACTGGCGCCCGGACCTTGTCGGGAGGGAGGCCCCACCCCTGGACAAGTTCCTTCAGTGCCCAAATACGCCTTGGTTCTCCTTCCAAGCGGGCTCGCCCAGACTTGTCGACCCTCAGACTCTTACGTCCATTTGAGAGTGTCTGGCAAACCTAGCCAGGGGTGCGCAAGTCGTCCCTTCTCCAGGGAATAAATCCCTCTCGGCCCTGGATGCGGCCCTGTAGGCACGTTCCTCAGGGACCCTCCGCAGGCCCATATCTCCCACATCTCTCCCTGTTCTCCTAGGACACTCCGGTGACCAGGGAAATTTCATTTTCCCGGCTGGCTGCCGGTTCATCCCCCATCTGGCCTCCCACTTCCGCCACGATCTCTACCAAGAACCTGGTGGAGTGGGACCACAGATCCAGATCGGGGATCCAACATAACACTGTTGGACATGTCCTTTCAACATGCTCTACAGCAGGGTGGAGGAGATCTGGCCAGAGGAGGATGACTCTGTCTCTGTGTCCTCAGACGTTCGGTATTCTGATACACACCCTGAGACCATATCTCGCTTGTTCAGCGACCCCCCTTGATGTGACTCCTAGTCAACAGGATCTTACACCACCTTTTGGCTGCGGTGGACAGCGCAGCCAGGAGCCACTACAATTGCTTGAGGCCATACAGTCACGGGCTATCTCGCCCCGGTGCTTAAGGCGGCCTTGCGGTGCATTTCAGGTCAGGAGCAGCAGTTGCTCTTCGGTAACTATTCGGCTGCCTTCATTGCCCATTCAGTTGAAGAGCATAAGCAGGCAGCCTCACATGCAGCCAGGCCCCCCCCCCCTCGGCAGCCTCGCCCTCCCAGACCCTCTTTCACTTCTCCACTCCCCTACCGGCCCCCAACCCTATCCCAAGCAGGCCCCATCCCATACTGCTCGGCCTGCCAAGCATTCTAAAACCCCCTTGCGCGAACGAAGACGAAACTTCCCCAGCAGAATTTTCATTTCGGCCCGCAGGGATGGCCTCGGAGGTGACTGGAGGACTCATCTACAGGGGGAAGCTGGAGTAGGGAGAACTCAGACCACTACTACACCTCTATCCTCCCACTCTCCTCCCCTCCACCCCGGCCCCTGGCCCCCTTGGGCAGGCAGCTAATCCTGGCATGCCCACCAGTGAGACATACGGGCCTTAACCCATGGGATAGTAGCAGTCCTACAGGAGGGGCTCTGCTTGCCTTGGGCCCACTAGCGCCCTCCTCTGATAGTTCTCCCCCCCCCCCCTCCCAGCGACCCCCTCCCTGGGGCCAGGTGGAGGCTCTTCGCCAGGAAGTCTCAGACTTCAAAAAGGGGCATCACAAAGATCCCCCATCCCAACCGGGGTTCTACTCCAACCTCATACACCCATCCCACAGACGATACCTACGTCTGGCAAAATCGGGGGTTCCAGTTCAGGCTGCTCCTGTGATGGTACAAAGCGTTCCGCAGGAACAAAGTGTCCGCATGCGGACACTTTGTTCCCTGCAGACACTTTGTACTGTGAACTGACATTCAAAGTGTCCGCAGAAATTCTGCAGACATTTTGTTCCGCGAGGTGACATAATAACTTACAAAAGCGGAACAAAGTGTCCGCAGCCGTTTCAGCCTCAGTGTGAGTGGGTGAATGTGCACGTACACTCCCATGCGCGTGCATGGTGTGCGTGCATGTGCACGCGCACGCATGCGTGCGCGTGTTTGTATGTGTGTGTGTGTGTGTGCGCGTCTTAATTTAAAAACAATTGTTTAAAATTTGTTGACTAATTTTTAAATGCAAACAGCACACAAAGTTTAGATTATGCTCACTTGCGCGTGCGCGCGCACAACGCGCGTGAATCACACACACACACACACACCACACACACACACACACACCCCACACACACACACACACACACACACACCACACACCGCACGCACACACACGCACAAGCACACATGCCACGCATCATGACACACACACATACACACACACGCGCACGCGCGCATGCACGCACATGGGAGTGTACGTGCACATTCACCCACTCACATTGAGACTGAAACGGCTGCGGACACTTTGTTCCGCTTTTATAAGTTATATGTCACCTCGCGGAAAAAAAAGTGTCCGCAGGATTTCTGCGCGGACACTTTGAATGTCAGTTCACGGTACAAAGTGTCCGCAGGGAACAAAGTGGTCTGCATGCGGACACTTTGTTCCTGCGGACACTTTGTACCCGTCACAGCTCCCCTTCAGCCCTTCGGCTTCTCCCCGGCACCCTTCCTATTCACAAAGGTGGTCAAGGAGATGACTTCCCTGGCCAGACAGGAGGACTTTCGCCTCCTGGTGTACCTGGATGGAACTGGCTCGTCTTGGGTCTTCCTGGGCCTGGCCTCAATTCCCCACCAACCAATCCTCTACTCCTCAGTTCCAAACTAGGGTTGTCTCCAACCCCAACAAGTGTGAACTCAACCGCAGTCAGCTGTCCTCCTTTCTGGGCGTGAGTTTCGACACACTCCCCATATGGTCTCCCCCCCCACCCAGAGAGGTCCACCCCACATTGGGGAACCTCATCTCCCGCCTCTCCTCGCTCTCCTATCCACCCCACATCCCGGCCAGAACCCTTATCTCCCTCCTGGGGATGATGGAGTCCCTCTTGTCCCTCATCCCCTAGGCCAATCCCCAAGCACCTACTCCAATGGAGTTCTGTCATCGATGGTCTCAGACCGACCACTGGCATCAGTCCATCCCCTGGGTCCTTGGTTCCAATGGGGCTATGGAAGAGTGGTTCGACCTCGCCACTTTCTTCCTTGGGGTCCCATTTCCCTCCCAACCCAACCCCTGACCTCTCTACAAAGATCCCTTCAACTCGGGCTGGTCGCCCACTTGGAGAACCCTCATGCCTCGGGAGGATAGTGTGGGACACACAGTGTGGGACGCACAGTCTGCCCGTCTCCACATCAGTGTCCTGGAATTGGAAGCAGTCAGGCTTGCCCTCCTCCGCTTCCAACCCAACCAGGTCTCACACCAAATGGTGTCTCCTGTTCATGGACAACTCTTTCGGTGCCTTTGTTATGTCAAACAAGGGGGCGGGGAGAAAAGGGGGCTCGCTCCCTCTGCCTAGAGGCCCTCCTCTGCTGGTGCTACGCGCGGGGGAATCACCCTTGCGCGAGACACATAGCGGAGACCCTCCTCCATGCGGAAGGGGACCCTCAGCAGGCTAACCCTCAGCTCGGTGGGGAACAGTGCTCAGGCCCAGGGTCGCTCTCTCTTCTCTGGTTCTGGCCTCATAACATACGCCTTCCCTCCATTCCCAGTCCTCCATAAGGTGATCAGGAAGGCGAGACTGGGAAGACCCAGGCTCAGCCTCATCACCCCGTGGTGGCCGACCCTGTGCTGGTTTCTGGACTCAAGTCCCTCCCCCATGTTCCCCCTCTCCAGTGAGCACTCGTGGGGACATGCTCAGATGCTCCGCCGGCCTCGCATGGCTGCTATGCCAGCCCAGTTGCGAGCATCTGGTTCCTCCCTCACAGACAGACTGAGCCCAGTCCGTCCTAGACACATCCGCTGGGGCTGGGGCCTCACAAGACCTACAGATTAGTGACGGCTTTGCACAGAGCCAGCACTGAGCCTCTCTACTATTACCGATGGGAGATATGGGCCTCCTGGTGCTCAGACAACTCTGTTTCCCCTATCTCTCCTTCCAATATCCAGATAGGCATCTTCCCATCTCAACTTATCTTCTTCGTTAAGGCTCTCAGCTAGCTCCATTCGGGGCTGCTGGGAACGCTCGC
>JADBJO010022370.1:0-15000 GCA_016801955.1 Conus betulinus | reverse complement strand
TCTGAAAAATGTTGTACAAGTGAAATAATTATGAAAGCACCGTCTGACCTGAAAATGGACGTGTTATAGGATTATGACTGCATTCACTATTCCATGTTGTTTCGAGGTATATCTTAAGTCTCCCAGTGTGTCTGAACTCGTAAACATTCAGAGTTGTTTCACTGCTCTTTTCATGGCAGAATGATAGAGTGCCAGTCAGTGAATACCTTCTTGAATCGTGTGTGTTTGTGTTTCAGGAGGAAGCCTTTCCTGAGGTACAAAATAAAAAGGATCTGGTAAGTATCATTGTCTTCTTTTTTTCTTTTTTTTTTGTTAACACTAGCTGACGCTTGAGCAAATGAAACATGGGCTGAAGAACTCAGGAGGCCTGACAGGTCCTTTGGTGGAGTTCAAACTTCTGTGCTTTGAAAACTGGCCCTGGCACAGCAGTGCTGTTGCTTTTAGGGAGGGGGAGGGGGTTGAAGGAGGAAGGGGCACACTGATGTTGGGGAGTAGAAACATTTGAATTGTTTTCCCTGTCGTTGAAAAGATCAGTGGTGCATAGTGAAGGAGGAAAGGACACACTGATGTTGGGGGGGGGGTAGAATCATTTGAATTGTTTCCCCTGTCGTTGAAAAAATCAGTGGTACATAGACCGGGAGATTTAATGCATTATAAAGAATGCAAGAAGGAAATTTCAGTAAAGTGAAAATAAAGTCTGTTTCAGTCGTTCATGATAAAGAGATAAACCAATCAGAAGAGAGCTGAAAGTAAAACCATATGCAGTAGTATTAAATGAGCATACATCATACAACCATCAGCATGTGGCCTGTATGTGTTCTGAAAGGGTTTGGCGTCATATACTATACCATGTCAGACCATAGCATTTAACGGCAGTTAGTTAGCTCTGCCAGGCTGAAATTTTTCTTGGCTAATGCTGTGATAAGACAGTTACATGATGCCCACCCTACTTCCGCCATAGGAAGAAAGCCGGTGTTCGCTTCCTGTTCCTCATTCATCTTCAGCCTGCAGCCTAAGCAAGATAAGTCTTGTGCTCTGTCTCGCCTATACTTCTGCTTTGTGTAAAGATTGCTTGTGTGTTTGCTTCTTTACTTATTCAGTTGTGGCTTGCGCTAAACCATGGGTACACTTGCCGCGTGAGGATGTTTGTTGGCGTGCCTTTTATTTAATTTCACGCTAATCGTGATTGCTCTCGCGACTTTGTTTCAATCGTTGTATTGCTCTCGCGACTTTGTTTTGTCAGTGCCAGTTCCCCAGATCGGCACTTTCTCGGTGTATCACGTCCCCTCCTAGTGGGAATGCATCCTCATCTATTTGTTCTTACCGGTCCCTCTGCTTTGCGTGTTAGTTTGTTTTTCACTCTCGCGCGCCCCCCGGTAAATTAACTTCACCGACCGACCGCTCGCCGGTCCTTTGGGCCGCCATCTTTCTCTCCTCGCTGGTCGTCTTTTCCGCCATCTGCTCACCTCGTGGTCATCCGCGCACAGTGTACCTGGGTTTAGTGTACAGAGTTTTCCCCTCCACTTTTAATTGCACCATATTCTTATTGTCCTTGTACTAGTACACATTGATCGACTTTCTCCCGATCTAGCAGTACGCATTATTAGTGTTACAAGTACAGGTAGATCGAGTTTTCAATCGATTTCTTGATCCCCTAGTACGGCGACCGAGTGACTTACGATCTCTCGCTCAAGTATTATCGGTGCTGTATTTATCAGTGCCGATCGAGTTTATCTGATTTTTTCTCGATTGACCAACTTGTCTCCACTTTGTGGTCATGTGCTCCATGTTTGCTCTGCGACCATAGCCCAACATGGTGAAGGACAATGACGGGTCAAGCCACTTCGCCATTCAGAAGTCGCTCATATCCCCGGAGGGCCTGGGTGTCGATCCTCAGAGCAGTATGTTCTTGCTACTGAAGAATGTACAGCCGGTGTAAAGGGGAGTTTCGCGGAGGGGACGCGCGACCATACCTCCTCTATCCGACCGGTGGACACACGATCGCTGCATCCGAAGGCCAAAAGGCAAGCTGCCACCATTTCTAAATGCCTTTCTTTTAATCTTCCCAGAAAATCTAAAGGCAAGGCTCCCCTGAGAGGGCAAAGCCATTGTAAGAATTCTGATCCAAATTCTCCCCCCCCCCCCCCCCCCCCCCCCCTCACCCACCCACACACCCCACACTTATCAGCCAGCTTGCCTTCTTCCCTTCCTACGCACGGAGAGACTTCTTACTTTCATGCTGTGTCACACGACCCTTGGCCCACGGGGAACTTTGCCGAGGCGCAGACCAGCATGGGTGACGGGACGCGTTTGGAATCACCGCCCCGTCACTCGCCTATATGAGCCTCGTGCCACTAGTCTTCCCCCTGCTAATGGCATGCAGGCTCATGACACTCTCCCCCACTGTGCACAAGTGCAGCCACCACTCCCGCACGAGGAGCATCCATACTCTGGAAGCGGAGTTATGGTCAGGCCGTGGGACAGCCCCGGAACTGTCCATAACTCCGGACTTATGGTCAGGCCGTGGGACAGCCCCGGAACTGTCCATAACTACGGGTCTCAGTCGCAGGCACTGCTTCACCCAGACCTGTGTCGCTCAGACCCCCGGCGGTCGACCAACCCTGATCGACTGTCGTACTTTCCCCTAGGGGTACAGGACATTTGGGAGCAAACTTATTCCGCCCCCGCTTGGGCAGCATCCGCAGTCCCATTCCTCCAGGGGGAGGATCTACCAGCGGGACCATGGATAACCTGACAAATCCCACCCAGGGGGTGGCCACGGCACCGCAGCCGGTCCAATCCATGCACAGGTGGGTAGGGGGCTCAGCTGCCATGTCCTCCTCCGCTCCGCCTGTTACACAAGGGACCTCCAGGGATACTACCAGGGAGGTGTATGAGGCAGTGCACTCTCTCCCGGGGCGGGTACGACAGGCCACGCCCTTTTCGATACCCCACACCCTGGTGTCTCAGGTTACCCTGGCCCCCGAGGAGATTCAGCCCTAGGGCCGCCACAGCCCGCCTGCCTCCTCGGGGACCGGTGTGCTCTATGCCCCCAAGAAAGACCAGTGGCTCAGATCTGACATTCAACACGACCAGCTCCACAGTTGGATGTGGCATCCAGCCTCCTTGAGCTTGCTCGACCTTGGTCTCCCCTCTCGGGCGCTGTCCGATCGGCAGGACAGGCTTCCCCCCCTTAGTCCGGCCGCCCATCATGGAGCCATGATGGACCCGCCCTCGTGTTCCCCCCCACTACCCAGCTAGGGCGGACCCTCACGCACCCCTTCAGTTGCCTCCTGACGAAGGTTCTGTGCAACCTCTCCAGGAACACGACCACCCAGAGTCTGAGGATGAGGAAGAAGAATCGTTCTCCTCATCATGCGATGTGTTCACCCTAGAACGGTGGCGCCCAGACCTTGTCGTGAGGGAGTCCCCACCCTCTGACAACGTCCTTTCCTTCGCTAAGTACGCTGGGCTGCCCCCAGCCAGCAATCAAAACCCAAGATTGTCGCACCTCAGACACTTACCCCTATCTGGGAGGGTCCCGGCAACATGTGCCAGGGGTGCATAGGCTGTCCCTCCACCAGGGAAGGAATCCCTCTCAGCCCTGAATGCGGCCCCGGTTTGACTCCTTTCTCGGGGACTGCAAGAAGACCCAAGTCGCCTCCCTGTTCTCCGACAATCCAGTGACCAGGGAAATGGCTATTTCCCCGGCAGACTGCCCAGCTTATTCCCCATCTGCCCCCCCCCCCCCCCCCCTCTGTCACGATCTCTATGAAGAACCTGACAGAGTGGAACCAGGTAGCCCAGAATGGGGATCCTGCACACCACTGCTGGACATGTCTTTCTTGACATGCTTCTGCAGCGGGCGGAGGAGCTCTGGCTGGAGGAGGATGGTGCCGTCCCACTGTCCTCTGACTCATGCTTGAGAGACACACCAGGAGACGGATTCTCGCCTGTTCGGTGACCCCCTGATGCGATTCCTGATCAAACAAGATCTCGCATTACTTTTCAGCTGCGGCGGACAGCGTAGCCAGGAGCCACTTCAATTGCTTACTGGCCAGTAGAGATGCCATGCTGTCATGGGCCAATCTCTCCCCAGCGCTTAAGGCGGCCTTGTGGTGCGTCCCAGGGGGCAGGACCAGTCGCTCTTCGGCGACTATTCAACTGCAGTCACATTGCACTCAGTCGAAAAATGCAAGCAAGGCAGTGTCATTTACGGCCAGGCCCCCCTCGTCCTCGCCCTGCTAGGCCCCCATTGCGTTCCTCCACCGCCTTTTCCAAGCCCCAGCCCTGTCCCAAGCAGTCAGCAACTCTCACCGCATGGCCCGCCAAGCGCCCTAATAACCCCTCTAGGCCAAAGCCAAAACTTCCCCAGCAGAATTTTTGGTTCAGCCACCAGACATGGCCCCGGAGGTGGTGACTGGAGGACTGACCCACAGGAGAACTGGAACAGGGAGAACCTTTACCGCTAACCCCACCTCCCGCCCACTTGCCTCCCCCCCCCGGCCCCTCGGCCCCTCTGGCGGGCAGCCTATCCCGACATGCCCGCTAGTGGAGACATATGGGCCTCAGCCCTTGGATAGTGGTGGTTTTACAGGAAGGGTTCCGCCTGCCTTGGGCCCACGAATGCCCCCCTCTGAAGCGTTCTTCCCCTCCCTCCCCCAGCGAACCCTCCCTGGGCCAAGCAGAGGCACTTCGCCGGGAAGTCCAAGAAACTCCTCCAGAAAGGGGCCATCACAGAGATTTTTCTCATCCCAACCTGGGATTTTACTCCCACCTCTTCGTGATCCCCAAACCCTCAGGAGGATGGAGCCCATCCTCAACCTCTGTCCCCTCAACAAGTTCCTCAGACCCATCAATTTCAAGATGGACACTCCGACGCAGATCAGAGACTCCATCCACCATGAGGATTGGGCTACCTCTATAGATCTGAAGGATGCATACTTTCAGATCCTGATACACCCATCCCACAGATGATACCTCCGGTTCGTCTGGCAGGGTCGGGTGTTCCCAGTTCAAGGCTTTCCCCTTTGGCCTCTCCCTGGCACCTTCCTCTTCACGAAGGTGGTCAAGGAGATGGCCTCCCTGGCCAGACTGGAGGACATTCGTTTCCTTGTGTACCTGGACGACTGGCTCATCCTGGCTCCCTCCCGCACCCAGTGCCAAGCCCACACCACCCACCTCCTGAGCCTCTGTTCCACACTAGGGTTTGTCACCACCCCAAGCAAGTGCGAACTCAACCCCAGTCAGCGGTTCTCCTTTATGGGCATGAGTTTCGACACCATCTCCATGCAGGTCTCCCTGACCCTGGAGAGGTCCGCCTGCATAGCGGACCTCATCTCCCGCCTCCGCAGATCATCCAGCACCTCGGCCAGAACCCTGACCTCTCTTCTAGGGATGATGGAGTCCCTCTCGTCCCTCATTCCCCTAGGCCAGGTCCTCAAACGCCAAGTCCAAAGGGAGTTCCGTCGTCATTGGTCTCAGACCTCCAACCGCTGGGATCAGACCATTTCCCTCGGGCCTTTGTTCCACTGGGCTACAGAGGAGTGGCTCAACCCCTCCACACTGACCCCCAGAGTTCCCATCTCCCTCCCAACTCAGCCCCTGGAACTCTACACAGACGCCTCCAACTCGGGCTGGGCTGCCCACTTGGAGAACAGTCATGCCTCGGGAGTGTGGGACACACAGAATGCACGTCTCCACATCAACGTCCTGGAATTGGAAGGGATCAGGCTCGCCCTCCTCCGCTTCCAACCCCAGGTCTTGCACCGACTTGTTCCTCTCCTCATGGACAACACTTCGATGGCTTGCTATGTCAACAGGGGCTGGGGGGAGGGGGGCTCACTTCATTGGCCTCTCTCTTTGGACAGAGGCCCTCCTCCACTGGTGTCACGCACAGGGAACCACCCTGTGCATCAGACACATAGCAGGGACCTGCGATATCCTGGCAGACTCCCTCAGCCGGTCCAGGTCCCTCCTATACACAGAATGGACCCTCAGCAGGCTAACCCTGACCACGGTGTGAGAACATTGGTTCAGACCCATGGTCGACCTCTTTGCCACTCGATTCAACCATTGTCTGCCAGTGTATGTCTCTCCCGTCCCCGATCTCCAAGCGTATGAAGCAGAGCTTAATCTAGAGCGTGGGATTGGTACAATCCCCCGAAAATCTGTTCCTTCCAGTTATGGAGTCTTAACGCGGACAGAGTCTGTTGCAGGATTGCCGCCCTGTTCACCGATCGTTGCGGGTGCTCGTTTGTTGTCTGCTTGAAAAAACGGAAACTAGGACTGAGCAGGAGCAAACAATTTCTTGATATTTCATTGGCTGTTAGTGTAAATCAACCAGTTGGTGGCGTTCATCTCCTCCATCTCGATCACCGACGAGAAGTTGCGAGAGTTTAAGGCGCCATATTGGATAGTTTCCAAAATGAAGCGTGTGTTAGACCACGCTTTATCGCAATCACACACTTTCTCACACATTAAGAGAAAGTGTGTGGGGCACCCACACGCTTTCTCGCAATGTGTGAGAAAGCGTGTGATTGCGAGAAAGCGTGCGCTGACAGCTTCGGATGATTCCTCGCAATTGTGAGAAAGCGTGTGGGGCGTCCCCACGCTTTCTCGTAATGTGTGAGGAAGCATGGGAAGCCCCCCCCATTTTTTTTTTTTTTTTTTTTTTTTTTTCACATTTTTAATGTCACCTCTGGCATCCCTCCACTCAACAGTCCCTTCGTTTTCTCACACATTCATCCTTCAACATAAATTTAGCAAAGTACTTACTTAAAACAAATTAATAACAAATTCATGTATGTACAGATATTGGTTGTTATAATAAAGAGTTCAAATCAAAGTATCCTATGACATTTGTCTTGATGGTCTGTGTATTTGAAGGAATGAATGGTAGAATGAGTTGACTCAACTGACACCATGTAAATGTTGGAATTATATAATCATGCTAGGAAAGTATTTGCAAAGAGGTTTTTCAATTTCTTTTTTTTTTTTCTTAAACAAGCTTGCACACAAAAGAAAAGACATATGTATCATAATAATTGTACAAAAACACAGAAGTCAGACACAATAAGAGAACAAACATGCATGCCCCCCCCCCCCCCCCCCCCCCCCCCCCCCCCCAAAAAAACAAAACAAACAAACAAAAAACAAAAAAAAAAACAAAAAGGAAAAAGTCGCAGACACACACACAAACATACATGAATTGCGGATATATATGCATAAACACACACACACACACACACACACACACACACACACACACACACACAAAATGAGTAGCCTCAGAAACGAGGAAAAAAAAACAAGGGGTGGCAGGCACAAGAGGCTGAGAGAGAGGGGAAAAAAATTTTAAGATAGGTGATTACAACAAAAGTTGGGACCATATGTACATATTTAAGAGTTGTTTTAAAAAAAAAAAAAAAAAAGTCACAATAAAGCTAGGAAATGATAGAGGAATAGGGAAACCAGGTTTGTCAAATTGATTTGAATCATAGTTCAGAAAGGCTAAGTATTTTTCCAATTTAAATCTGTAGCTTAAGATTGTTAGAAAACATGAAGGTCTGGGTGGTTATTTTGTAGTTTACATTTGTAAACATAAAACTTAGCAAACAACAGAATAATAAAGTTAAGAACTTTGTCAGTTTCCACATTATGTTTCACTCCAAACAGAACTAACTCTTTCTCAAAAAACAGATTAGCGCAGTGCTGACATTTATCCATTAGCAGGTTTTGAAGATTTCTCCAAAACCGCTGCACAATATTACAGTCGAAAAGCATGTGTGTAATCGTCTGTTGTTCATGATCACAAAAGTTACATAATGGTGAATCAACAATTTTGCATTGAAATAGGTATTTCTGGGTTGGCAGCAATCTATGTAGAAGTCGACATTGGAACCATCTAAGCTGGACGTCAGTCAGTAGAAACTTTATAATTTTGAAGGAATATTTGTTTCCAATTCAGATTTACAAAAAGATTATTCCATTTATTAATAGCAGCGGGAATGGCATTATTTTCATTTAAAGTTTTTTGTACATATTTGTTGCCTCTTTTAATGCAAAACCAGGCTTTCTGGTCTGAGTTTATATTAGTTAGTTATGATAATATTAAGTTTTTGGCAATAGTTGCAAATGGCATTTATTATGCCTTCATACAAGAGAAAGTTTGTTCTTATACCTTGATAATTAAGTAAAAATTCATGGAAGGTCATCCAATGCCCATTTTCATTAATCAAGTGTTTGATGAAGAAAATGCCATAATTACACCATTCCTGTACAAAAATAACTTTTTGATCTCTTAAAATTTTAATATTGTAATGAATACACTCTGACATGAAGTCATGTACTGTGGTCGGACAGCACTTTGAACACAGTTTCTTGTAGTGTTTCATCACATCATTCCAGAATGGGTTATTGACCTCTTGCATAATAACATTAGCAAATTCAGCACCAAAGTTTTTCATATTGTCCAGCTTAGGGAACATATTAATGGTAAATTCCTGCCAACCCGACTCATACGTTAATCTTCTCAGCCAACTTATCTTCATAGAAGAAATGAAATTTTTTACATTTAACATTTTTAGTCCACCTTCACAGTACTGCTTTTGAACCACACATTTTTTTATTTTACTTTTTTTACCCGTTACATAAGAAACTATACAATTCTTTTTCTAGAGCAACGATAAAATCCTCTGGGGGGTCTGTTAGGTTAATCAATAAATGAACAATTTTAGAAAATGCCAAAGTTTTAATACAGTTATTTTTCCTAAAGGAGTTATATTTCTTTTTTCCAAAAAGCTAGGACTCTTTTTATTTAAAAAAGTTTTATCTTCCGAATTAATCTGTACAATAATATTTGTGTTAGTGGAGAATTTGATACCAAGAATTTTGAAAGTACCTGGATCCCAAACAAAATTTTTGTCTCTCATAAATTTAATTCCACAATTCTTTCTACTCCCCAACCATACTACTAGTGACTTGTCAGAATTGATTTTTAAACCTGAAATTTGTGAAAATTAGTAAGGACAGATACCACCTCATTAAAAGATCTTTCTGAACCGTAGACATAAACTGGTGTCGTCAGCAAATTGTGACAGTAATGATTCCTTGTTAACAACTTTAATTCCTTTAATATGCTCATTAGAGCGAATCATTAATGACAGGACCTCAGCACATGTTAGGTATAGATAAGGGGATAATGGGTCCCCCTGCCTCACCCCTCTCTCAATCGGAAACCATGGGGAGTACTGGCCATTGACAGAAGTACAAGTAGAAATTTGTGAATAAAATGTTCTTATCCAATTTATTAAGTCAGGTCCAAACTTGAAAAATTTAAGACAGTTATGTAAGAATGACCATGAGACACTATCAAACGCCTTCTCAGAGTCAACTAAAAAGAGCATACCTGGAATATTTTCCTTATCAGTGTACAGTAACATGTCATACATCAACCTTATATTCTCTCCAATAAATCTGCCCTTCAAAAAACCTCTTTGACTCTCATGTATAATGTTTGGAAGAACGCTTTTCAATCGATTGGCAACACAAGCAGAAGCTATCTTATATGTGGTGTTCAACAAAGAGATGGGGCGCCAGTTTTTCACAAATCTCTTTGGCTTCCCTTCTTTGGGGATACATATTACGGTTCCCTGTCGCTGGGTAGTTGATAATTGGCCTTTAGCAAAACCTTTATTAATTGAACGTACAAGGAAAATTCCAATATCTACAAAGAAAATCGTTAAAAATTCAACGGCAAACCCATCAGGCCCAGGGCTCTTAAAATTTTTCATCTGTTTCAGAGCAGTAGCTGCCTCTTCTAGTGTAATCAACCCCTCTAATGAGGAGCTTTCCTCCTCGGATAATACTGAAGCATCTGGAAGCTCTTCAGAAATATTTATATCAGTTACATCTCTAAAGCTGTATAATTGTTCGTAAAAATTGTTTATCTCAATGAGGATACTTTTTTGTTCAGAAATGACTGAACCATCCCCTTTTTCTAAAAAAGGGATAGATTTATCAAGAAAATTTCTATTTTCCAGAGAGCAAAAATATTTATTCACTTTTTCCCCTTGACTTAGCCAGTGAACTCCCGAGCGCATTGCCATGCCTTCAAGTCTGTGATTCCTGATTTCTTGCAATTCTGTTTTTAGGTTTTCTAAATGAGGAATAGTTTCTTCTTGTTGTAATTCTGTTCAATGTTTTTTTTTATTTTTGTTTCTGGGTCATGTTCTCTTTGAGTATCCATTTTTTTCTTATAAGTACTATAAGAGATTGTTTTGCCTCTTATTTCAAGCATTAATGTCTCAAAAAAGAGCTGATCTTCAATTTGAAAAGAGAGGTTTTCATTACTAATTTTATGCATATTATCTAAGTTGTATACAGGTAATACATACTGTTTCTTGATATCGCTGATCAGTTCTCTAGTTTTTGAAACATTTTGCTTATCTCTTAATAAACTATTGTTGAATTTCCAAAAAGGTCTATCGCGTTTGAAATGATCTTTTTTTAAAAGCAATGTGACAAGAGAATGATCTGATCGATATCCAGGATCTGTGTAAACATCATTAACTTCCATCATTAATTCTTCAGTGATCATAAAGTAGTCAAGTCTTGCTTGTTTATAAGAGTTAAATTTCCGCCATGTATAGTTCCTTTTTTCGGGGTATAATTCTCTGTAAACATTGAATAGATTGTATTTTGTCATTATATCATTGATTTTTGCTCGGGTTCGTGGCCGATTGGTGACACTTGTTTAATTTCTAACATCCATTTTTAAGTTAAGGGCACAATTCCAGTCTCCAGTTATAATTACACGTTGGTTGCCAAAGCTCTCAATGAGTTCACAACACACTATCGAAAAATTCGGGGCTATCCACACTGCTAGGCCCATATAAGTTCACCAAAGTAAACCTTTTTTTAAGAATTGAACATTCATAACAATGTAACACCCATGCTGGTCTCTTATAACATCATGTATCTTGTACTCAAAGTTATTATTAAAAAGAATAGCGACACCATTTTTGTTAGTTTCCGTACCACAGAGCCATACATTATATCCCCAGCTGGCTCGGATAAAATTCTCAGAGTCTTCCTTTAAGTGTGTCTCTTGAAGACAGTAAACATGAGCTGCTTTTTTTTCTCAAAAAAATCAAACACATCTTTCCTTTTTTTACTATTATTTAGACCATTACAATTCAAAGAACAAATTTTAAATGAACTATCCTGTGCCATTTTGAGTTTTGGCAAGAAGAGGTTAAAGTAGTAAACAGATAATAGCAATAAAAAAAATAGGTCTACAAAAGAAAAAAGTAAGAAATACTCCAAAAGTGCTGCTAACACAAGAGACACGCTTTGTGAAATACAGTGATGATGTTGCACATTCCCAAAGTTTAACAGAAGCTGCCTGGGCCTCAACCTTCCAGTGTAATGATAAGCACATTTTCACACCCATCATTAATATCAACATCTTATAAATGCACAAATAAAAGTGTACATGTCCCAGTTACAATCTCACTCTCACACACAAGCCTACTACCTTGATATGAAGAAAATGAAAACGTAATGTACAACATAAAGACCAACTTACAAAGCAATGACATAAAACTACACACACACACACCAACCTGTTATATAAGGGCCCACTGCCCAACTCCAAAGGAGCATTGAAGCCTACTACTACTACTACAATAGCTAGCGCGATAAGATAAGAAAAAAAAAAAAAAAACTTCAAACAACACGTGTCTTGATCATCTTGTATGACTAACACATGATCAAATATTTACTATCCTTTCATTCAATCACATTATCTGTGAGCAAAGACCAAATACAAACATATGAAAAGAAAGAAAGAAAAAAAAAAAAAAAGAAGAAGAAGAATAGTACCACAAGGCTGCGTTCTCTTTCCTTACTTTTGCCCACAACTACCTTTGACGCAAGGACTGCTCCCCTGACTTGCCAATCCCAAAAGACCTTCGCCCCCAGATGTAAACAAAGTCAAGTGGGAGGAAAGCAAAACAAAACAAAACAAAGCAAAAAAAGAAAATGCCAAAGTCATTATAAAAAAGCGCACAGATACAGAAATTACATCAAGTAGCTTCTACATTACAAACCTTTAAGAATTCTTAGACATTCACACTTACGATTTTAAGCAGAAAATAATCGCAGCTGGTTAAATTAATTTGGTCTACTTACAGTTCGAGCAGACGACACAATGTCAAAGCAAAGGTGAAAGTGACAGCGTGACACACATAAGAAGAAAGTAACAAATCTAATGCAGTTGCCTAAATTCGGCAAGAGATTTCACTGTCAAGATTCGTCCGGTCACCGTCTTCACCACTACTGCACCGTTCATCCACGCCTGCTGGCAAATGTCTCTCTCGTTCCGCACTGACCCCCATATTTTTTTAAAAAAAAAACATTTAATTTGCCTTCGGGATTGTTTTATTCTCCTTTCAAATCATAAATCTAAGAGAGTAATGACAGAAAAGAGAGCTAGAGAGGCACGATGATGACAATAACACATCAATTATGATAATGATGATAGCATTAGTGACGACACACCTTTGGTGATGAGACTTACATTAAAACGTATACTGACGTATTCATTGCATATTACTTGTGACCATAGCAATACAGGACAGTTACTACAATACCAGTGTATACGTAATTGGTTCGATTTGGCCAAGTACTGAATCACCTCTGGTTCTCAGCCTGAATAGATGAACAAATGAGTAAGCTCAAATGACGAAACTTACAAATTATCACAGTTGGTAATCTTCAGCATCAAATTATACATGGAGGACATAATTGTATTGCTATGGTCACAAGTAATCTGACAGCATGCACCCACCCTATTTGACTTCGAATTTCGTGGAGGAAAGTGAAAAAAAGAAGATTCTGTGCCATGCGAGGGTGGAGAAGATTATCCAAAAGCTGGCAGAAGCAGCCCGAAAAGAGTGCCAGTGCAAGGGAACGCCAGTTTCAAAGACGATTGGCTGAAGAAGTGGCCCTGGAGGAGAGGGGGTTTGGGGGGGGGTGCCCCCCCCCCCCCCCCTTTTTTTTTTTTATATGAGGGGGGAAGGGGACTGCCCCCCTTTTAAAAAATCCTAGATTAAGCTCTGATGCAGTCAGTCTCTCCCTTCCCTGGTCGGGCTTCATAGCATATGCCTTTCCTCCCTTCCCAATCCTCCACAAGGTGATCAGGAAGGTGAGGCTGGAAAGACCCAGGCTCATCCTCGTAACCCTGTGGTGTGTGACGAGATGGATACGAGTGGTAGGTGATCTTACATTTCACCTACACCCCCTCTCTTACTAGTGGTGGAAGGAGCAACTTTCCGGTACTAGTCATCAAAGAAATTTTTATTTGTTCCGGGTATTGATAAAATGCAGAAGAATGGCTCTGAGATAATTTTCCTTAGGCTTGTACTCTTAATTAAAAGTACTTATAGCTCCGAGATACAGAACTGAAGAGAGAAGTTCAAACATTCAACATTCGATTGAACAACAGGGAACTGACACAAGTTAAGTGCACTTTCACACATCAACTTTTATTACTTATACATAGATAAGAAATGGCGTGACACTTCCATAGGCTGTGTTTCAGTTCTCATTGGACTACCACAATGAGGGGTCCTTCCTCACTCCTACTTTACTCGCTTGCACTCTGTGCAGCAAGCTTAAGTTGGCATACAGGGGTTCTGTCTAAGTTACACTGAATGTATATGGTTATTATACATCCACCCTGCTTGCTAATACCCAGTATTGTAGCCAGAGGGGTACTCATAGACAGGTTCTCACTGTTTCATCATAAAGTGAGGGTAAGGGTCTGATGGGTTTGAGTCCAGGTGGTAAGCAAACTTAGCTTTGCTTCGGAGAAGACAGTTGTTCTCTCCTGTGGCTGGTGACTGCCCCACTGGTGTAGATTTGTTGTCTGGTGTCGCCCTGGTTTCTGGCGAAGTCCCAGCTCCTGGTTCACTGTGGTGTGCAGCGTGACCAGGATCCCAGTTCTGCGATAAAGAGAACTTGATCTGTAGATGAGAATCTGGTGGCTGGTCTGTCGAGTGCACACATTTACCCTTTTCCTCTTTCTTTCAGAAGGGTTGTGAGACTCAGCCAGCAAAATTTTTCTCTATGGTAGAGTTTCTGCTATATAACTATTAACCTCCACTTTTGTTTAAAGGTTAAGTTAAGCTTACAAAAGGGTAGGAGACAGTATACAGTAATGTTTACAGTTTTAGTTAAACAACTCTTCCATGTTTCATATGAATTAAATCACACTGACTTGGGCTATGCTTAGTCCAAGTACACATGTGGTGTAGACTTAAAGTCACACACTACAAATCATTCCAATAATCACCAGTATTTATATAAATCAGAGTAGCAGTTTTTACCTAGCACAGGCATACTGTTTTCCTGATCAAAATTAATCATTGAATTATTATCTTAACAGACAGAGTTGCACACTGACAAAGTCAGGGTGCACACAAAGAATAGTGGTCAGATTGTTAACAAAGAATCAAAACCACTGGGAGAGAGCTTTTGCCATATGATGGCAAGCAAACTACTACACAAAATAATCATTCATCAGTTTGATAAATGTTGCTAAGCATTTGTACAAAGTTACAATGCTAACACACACACAGCATACATAAAATCAATACATAGATTCAAAAATGTAAAACAGAGTTCCAACTCACTTTTCCTGGAAATGAACAGGAATGACTTGAGATCAAGGAGTTACCAAGAGTTTCCTAGGCCTTCTCTGTCCCTTTGTCTTCCTCTGCTCTTGTCTACAGGCAGTCCTGAGGGGTCAGTGAAGTTGCGCCTGTGTGTGTCTGCTATATATGAATCTCTCGCTTGCCGAATCAAATTTCGACAAACTGTCATTTACCCATCAGGGGTGAGAGGGGGAGGGATTTAGTCTTGTAACCAATCACCTCGGAAATTGTTTGAACCTAATCGGCACGGGATAATTTATGCATCCGTATAGCTGGCCGT
>JADBJO010022369.1:5000-28059 GCA_016801955.1 Conus betulinus | reverse complement strand
GGCGTCTACTTTTTTGAGAGGAAGATCGATGACGTTGATGATTTTGGCCGGGGAGAGGAGGTTGGGGAATGGCCATGGGGAGAACACAGGAGGAGGATGTGGCTGCCTGCCGGGCCCAGGGGACACGAAGCTGAATCGAAAAGAAGAACAGTCCTTACTTCCCACAAAGCATTGACCGTTGGTGTGCATGCTCCGCTCATTAGTTTTCTTCTTCCGTGTCTGCCGTGTGCGAGGAGGAGGAAATATAGAGTATGGATAATCGGGCATGCCCTTCGCGCCCGTTTGAAGTTGAAGTAGTTGCATTGACATTTCAGAACCAGGAAGGGGAGCTAGCTGAAAAGAAAAGGGGAGATAAAAAGGGGGGGAAGGGGAACACGGAGAGAAATACACACGACACAAGACGAGAGAGACGATTGAGATTTCCCCCCAGAGAGATTCTTTTTTGCCGAGATGAGGAGATGAGCATGACGAGGAGAATTTGGAGACAGTAGAGAGAAGACGAGGAGAGATTCGAGCGCCGCCCGTGACGTTGCCTCCCCCGCCTTGACTCGCCTTCACGCACCCTCTGTATCGCGATTGAGAGATGAGCCGAGAAATTAACTTAAACATTGACTCGCGTTTATGTTGTTGTGTATGTGTGGTGTGTGTGTGTGTGTGTGGTGTGTGTGTGTCTGTGTCGCGTGTGTGGTGTGTGGGCGCTGCCGCGCAAGCGTTTGTGTGCACCAGTGTGTGTGTGTGTGTGTGATGAGCGCGCGCGCAGCAAGCTTTGTGTGTATGTGTGTGTGGGTGTGTGGTGTGTTGGGGTGGTGTGTGTGCACGCGGCAGTACAACTTTGTTAATATGAGAATTAAATTGGTTTCAAGTCCGTCAGTCAGTGTGGCAAGGAAAGGACACAGCGCTGATGGGAGCGAACTAGTGCCAGTTGAATGAAGTGCGGTGCAGACAGATGCTGCACGTGTTAGCAACATCAGCGTTCTGCGATGCAGTGCAGCGGCTGGCGTCCTGGCGAAGGGACGCTCCAGATCCGCGCACCTGGAGGTCTACCATTAACGATTTTACGAGATGATAAGCCCCCGTGGAACTAGGCGGGCCGTCAGGATTCAGAAGACACCAAATTTGTTTTACGAGGATCAAAATCAGGAACAATGGCAAGTTTAAACTAGTACGTGGGGTTGTTGGGCTGATGGTATGTACGTTCGGTTGTAAACGCATGCATGCATGCATGCATGCATGCCTGCATGGATGATGTGTGGTGTGTGGTGTGTGTGTGTGTGTGTTGTGTGTGTGTGTGTTGTATGTGTGGGTATATATGGTGTCTCGTACGTACGACGTAGTATCCATGCCTGATATGTTGTGTGTGGGTGTGTGTGGTTTTTCGGTGTGATTCTGTTCTGGTGTCGTGTGTGTTGCTGCGCGCGCGACGCGTGCGCGCTTGTGAGGAAGAAACCCGCAAATGCTTCAAGCGACACCATTCGACTCGGATAACCACCTTCAGGAATCGACTTGGCCCCTTGCATAACGTTTTATTCTATAGCTTGGCACCTTGTGGTCCGCTAGGCACTCAAAAACAATACGAACGGATCGATCTACGAGAGAGAAACACCACCCGAACCCAGTAGGCATACCCATAAAAGTATCAAACTATGAAAGATTCACCCAAGTCTTTCTTTTCCACCTTTTGTGTAACAAATAGTAGATCCCTAACTTAAACAAAGCAACCAAAGTTTCTCGACCCTATGTTAAGAATCAGTAACCCTTGCGTTTGGAACAGGCTAGATTTATACAACCTCACTCTAAGACCTTGGAAAAGGGCGCGCGTCATATATTGCGAGACACTACCTTATGATTAATTTCCTCTAAATTAAAAGACAGATTGGGGGAGGTGCGGCCCGAGGGAGCGATGGGCGTGGGAGGGCTGAGCATATGCTGCCCCTAGAACACGAACATATTGCTATCGATGAACAGCAAGATTTTTCCCCCATGGACTTGATTTCATATCAATACTAACTCTAATGAACTCTCCCCGGGAACTTATCAGCAGAGTTTAAAAGAAATCAATCTATAACCTACAAAAAAAAAAACAACATCTAACACGTGACAGAAAAACAATGCGAGTGCGCCTTTCCAGAATCGAAGCGAAACCCAGTTTAACGTAACATCATATTGCCGATTTGCAACGGTGAGACGCCCTGCAGGCGGAAATCGAAACAAAATCTTACATACAATGTTAGCACGAATCGCCAAAAAATACAAAACAAAAAAGGAAAACATAGACACACGAACCACAAGACAAAGCACGACGCACCGTTCTCGACGTCTTAGGTCTTACTTCAGGCAAGGTACATAAAAAACAAAAAGGTCGGAACAAAGAATCACAGACCAACAAAGAGCGCTTTCGACCTCTAGCTCTTCTTAAAGCAGCTCCGCGTGCAGAGCTGCTTAGGGCCTCTCAAGCAAGATATAAAAAACGATAGCTGCGCCTGAACGACAGGATCTAGAGCTCGACAAACCAACGGGTCGTGTTCTCTGGTCTAAGTGATCGCTTGGCAAGTTTTTATGTGGGGGGGGGGGAGCTGGGGTGGGGCGTTAGTACAACAATTGTTTAGATTGTTATATTGCCCCCTATGAACACTTCTTTTGCTCTTTTGCAACATGTGCCAGTGTTCGGTGTGAGCAAACCGTACACACAACTCTTCCGTACAAATCCTTAGCAAACCCTTCTGCTCTCTTGATCCATTTTCGGCGCGTCACCGCGGATTTTTTTTTACTCTCCAACACAAGGGGTTATTTCACCCACTGTACAATCCTCTTGCCCTGCCAATCCCTCCCCCCCCCCCCCCCCCCCAGCCCCCCCCCCCCCCCCCCCCGTACACCCTAACACCGAAGCCAACGTCTTCCTTTTCGTCATTCTTACTCCTATCCAGCCTTCCCAACCACGTTCCAAGCTCTCCATCGGCCTGTAATGGTTCTGGAAAACCTTAGAACTTCACTAACCTTCACTCTGTGGTCACAATACGCTTTCTGCACCCTCAACCTTACCCCCCCACACCCTACCCAGCCCAAGACCACTTTCGTCCCCCCCCCCGCCACACACCCCTACCATGTCCTCCCCCGTTCCTTAACCTATTTCAATTCCAGGCACATGTCTTTAGGGCGGGTCCTCCAAAAACAGAGAGAAATGAACTAGACGCTTGAAAGACAAAAAAATATAAAAAAAAATTAAACCAAAAACAAACAAAAAAACAACAACACAAAACACAAGGTAACCAGACCCGCGAGACGATCTTGCTTATTGGACTGATGGTTACGTTTCTAGCTAAGGCAAGATGATGACCAAAAAGAGGGGTGGGGAAAAAAAAAGAAACCTGGGAAGGGAGGAGGAGGCATCAACGTACATTCAAACCGCACACGTTTTTTTCTGTAGGAGCAGGACATACCCACAGCGAACAGTGCCGATAGTTTAGCGATGATTTCTTTTTTAAAAGGGGGAAAACGCAAAGAGCAGTACTGAACAAGGAAAAAAAAAGAACAAAAAAAGAAGTGTGTTAAGATTCCCTTCGACTGGACCCAACCACGTGTATTTTCACACAACGCTATTCGGCAAGGCGCCTTGGCAGCAGCAGAACGAAATGACAGTACTCATCTGGCCAAACTTCATGTTAAATATTCGACAAGGAACACAACCCGACGTGATTTCACACAATGTCGTGGCTCAAGTCAGCACCAGCATAGCACGCTAGACGAAATAGACGGGTACAGTCATGAGACAGTCAGAAGACCGAATTTCCTCAGTCGGCCTTTCATTCAACTCTGCCCATCGATTACCCCCCCCCCGCCCTCCTCAAAAAAAAAACCCCCCACCCACCACAACCTCTACCTCAATGTTCATCACCTTCCCCCCTTTCACACTCACCTTCGCACCGTGTTGTCCCCTCCTGCTATGTCTTCCAATCATCCCACCCATACTCATCATCCACCATCACGGACTCTATTTGTTCTCCTTTATATCCCGCTCTTTTCAATTAAACAGCAGCAGTGTGGGTATCTGTCTCATTAGCCGTGCTCTTTGACCGTACGATGCAATGCCACCCGCCCGCGCCTGTCACCCGTGTGGGTGAACAAGTTCATACCAGCGTTAGTCAGTCGCTTTGGTCCTCAGTCTCTTTAGACGGCTGATAGGTAGCCACGGGTTCTAAATTGGTCATGATGATATATTATGCTAAGGAGGTGCTACGATCTAAATTGTGTGTACCCATTTTCCCCTGTAAGTCTGTCTGCTGTCTCTGGCTGTCTGTCTGTCTGTCTTCTATCTCTCTTTCTATATATATTAGTATCTATACTGTGCCCTGTGTGTTGTGTGGTGCTGTGGGGTGTGTCTTGTGGGTGTGTGTGCTACACATGAACCTTGATCCCTATTTTCGAGAGATATATATAGACTATATTATGTGTGTGTGTGTGTGTGGGGGTGGTGTTGTGTGTGTGTGTGTGTCGCGTATAACACGTAAGCATTCTAACGCAAATATATGACGCGTGGTTTTTTTGTTTGTTTTTTTGCACAGTGTCGTACCCAGGTCAAGAATCGCTGTGCAAACGTGGAAGAAAAATGTAAACTAGACGATGCGTTCCTTTTGGTTTGTTCGCTGTTCCTTCCAGTGATCTTGGTCGCCGAGCCACGTTAGGTTTGCTGACGAAATAGTCCTGCTGTCTAAATCGGCAAATCTGTTTTCCAGAAGCGGTTGGAATTCCTGTAAGATTATCTTTATCATCTAAACGTCTGACTGTCGTTGTGAACCATGGGATAACAGAAGTCATGGTGATCGGTAAAGGAGGGTTCTGGCATCCAGTGACACCCCCGTGACAACTTGGTATGTAGGTGGTATCAAAAATACTAGTCGTGGTCAATGCAGACTAGATGCAATTAGTGGGTATTCACACCCCACCTAATTCTTCTGAAGCTTTTTTGTTCGTGTGCTCGCCCCGGCTGTTCAGACAAACTTAAATTTAACATATATCAACCAGTTTCTCGAAAGACCAATCTAATTGAACCAAAACATTAGATACCGTTTGCTTTAAAATACGTTGCATGTTCAGACTACAGCCTATTTCTGGTGTCAGACCACTTCCGAACCACCCCCCGAGATATGGGCACATGTGGAAGCATACACAGAAATAGAAACATCAATCCGGTTTGCCATGAAACGGTCTCTGGAATGTTGCAGAACAAACGCCACACCGAGACGCATCTAGGGGACTGTGAGACGATATCCTTTAGTACACCAAATAGTTAACAGGTTTTCTGCACGTCATTAGGGCTATCGTTTTCTACAGATTCTGCTATTTTAGGCGATTCCATACTGGCTAAACTAACACGGTTTTATGGTGCGGTATCTAGGACTGCTACAACGCTTCTATTAAGCTGTTTACGTAGCTTAGTCTAGCATATGAACGAGGCTGTAAAAGAAACGTGGCACCGTTTGACAATACTTTTTAATTTTGATTAGGTGTAGGTACAATCGACTTAGAATCTATAATGACCTCACTTGCCGGCCCTTCAGGGGAAGGTCTCATCGACAATCAGATTATCAAAACCTGAAGATAGCCAATGACGACAAGGGCAGACTGCAACTCTTGAGCAATAACGACTGTCGCTTAAATTATCGCCTTTTATTGTAAATACGTTTAGATATGTAAACAATTTCATCCAGATCGTGCATGATACAATTATTCCGATTTATATTTCAACACATAACAATCACATCCACCCATGCCGTCGTCTTCCGTAGGCGCGCCATTTTAGCGGGTGCGTTTTTACTACATGGAAGCTAAGGACGTACGTCTTTGTTCGGGACTGTATATAAATGTTAAATTGTTACTGCTTTGTTCGGCGAAGACCAGAGTCCGAAAATGCATGCCCAAGTGTGTATTGTCCGTTGTTGCTGACTTTTGTTTATGCCTTGGGCGGTAACTGAACCCCCTGTCTTTTTTTTTTTCATTACCACACAAAAGTTACAGCAATATTTTAGCACTCCTCGAGACTGACCTGTCCATCCTCCGCAGTTGTGATGAAAAGGAAACTCCTTTTGGGTTTTGCTCTTGCCATGGATGATTGAGACAAGAAGTCATACTATTGTCGTTCGATTGTCCATCCCGTATCCGATTATCAAAACAGTTATGACAAAAACATAGGGCATTGGTACCCACGTGTGCGGTTTCGATAAATGTCACGCGAGATTGGACATAATGTACTTTTACTAGATGATAAGTATCACGAACAGACCCCCTTTCAAGCATGAACACATTCGCATATACTGTACTGCTGTCATATGTTGAAAAGTATGCACCGAAATGTCTCTTTTTTCTTTTTGGACCTAACATCTACAATGTCACTTGTATCGGCGCACTGCTGTCTGTCGTGCAGGTCTGTTCTGCTCATGTCGTATATTCTATCTCACTCTCCCATCTTTCTCTCTCTGTTACTGGAGGTCACTCTCCTCTCGGCTGGTCACAGTCGGTATCGGTGGAGTCTACTTGTATTTGGATCTTTTCCTTTATTGCTCTTCCCGTCTTCTCTGTCTGATCACTGTCGTCTGGTCTGTCTGTCATATTATTCCTCCCTTGGGGTTCCTATCTACGCATACTACACCTACTTCTTCCATTCTTATTACTCATCTCATTGTCTCTCTATATTTCTCTCTCTTCCTGTCTGTCATTGTTCTTCGTTTGTCGGACGTCTCTGTCTTTGATTGATCTGTTGTCTCTCTGTGTTGATATTTTTATCCGTATTCTGATTTCACGTACATGAGGCAAAGACACAGTTTTAAAGTAGGTTACCAGTTATATATGTCATTTGTGCTACGACGAACAAGGAGTAATGTACTGACTGTTGAACATTCGTCTTTATGTGTCGGGACATCTCTTCTCAGTCACGTCGGGTCCGTCTGTGATGTTTTGTATGTCTCTACTCTAATCTCCATCTCATTTCCAAGAAACCACTTCCTATCGAACTGGCAGTCACGTCTGGTCTGTGGTCTCTTTATCCTATTTCCTTTGCTTCGCATCCCTTACCTCATGTGGTCTGTATGTCTTCTCTCTCGTGATCTCTCTCTAGTATCTATCTCTATATCTCTATATATCCAACAACTCTCTATGCTATTTTTTAACATGTCTTCCTACCGCACGCGGACCTGTCTCATTCAGTATGTAAGTCTTGTTACGTCATCTTGTCTGCTCTGTTTGCTTGTATGACGGCCTCCGACATGCTTTCTGCGTTGCTTCTGCTTTCTGCCTCTTACTCTTTCTGCATGACCTTGCACTGTACCTGCTACGTCCCACCCTTCTAGTTTGTCTTTATGGCCTTTCGTCATGTTGTGTGTTTGTGTAGTGCCTTTGTTTCCTCTGACTCCTGTCTGTTGTATTGTATTGCGTCTCTGTATGTTGTATTGTCGTCCCCACTTCTCGATCTTTTCTCTTTTCTCTCTCAGTTTTCCTCTCTTTCACACCTCTCCCTCCTAATGACTGTATTTCTCTCTTTCTCCATAACTCACCATTCTTTTGTCATCTCGTCTCTCCCTCTTTCTGGCCTCACACATCCCATCTCACTATATACTTTTAGAGCTGACGTTTGTGCAAGTACAAGTTCCAAGTGTATCTTCTGACGTGCTTGTGCTAACATCGTTGGATAGAGGGCACGATGGCGTGCAAAATCAAATGTGTAGCTTTCCCTCGTACCCAGCTCGGATCCCCTGTGCCCCCCCCCAGGGTGGTGTTGTTTTTGTGTGCTGTCCCACGTTGTGCCTTTGCTGTGCCTTGTTGTGGTTGTGTGTGTGGTTATTGTGTCGTGTGTGCCCTGGGCTGTTTTGTCTCGGTGTGCGTAGAGTCCTGTCTGTATGTCTGTCCTGTCCGTGCCCGTTTCTGTGGGTGCCCCCTCGTGTGGTGTGTGTGTGTCATTAGCAGAGAGAACGAGCTCGACGAGCAGAGAGCACGAGAGAGAGTTCACGACGCAAGAGATGCGAGTTGGTATGTGTTCTGTATTTGTGTGCTTACGTTGACGCGATATATTTTTACTTTATTTTCGCCCCCCTCGCTCTCTCGCTCTCTCTCTCTATCATCCTATCTCGCCTCTCTCTCACTTACTTCTTCGTCTCCGTCTGCACTATATACCCGTCCTTGATGACGTCCTTCTCTAGTCTTATTCTCACTCCCCTTCACTCCCCCTCACAATCCATTCTCCTCGTCTATCCACATCCTTCCTCCGCGCTCCGTCCCATCCCCAATACGGTGCAAATGGGATTTCGCCCCCGGTGTGATCTGAGTGACCATCATTGCGGCTGGAGGTTAAAAGGTGTGGGTTGTGGACAATTGCTCTCGGCCACAATAGAATACGGGAACGCCGATGTGCAGTCACTGGTTCCGTTGGCGGTACGCTCAGGATCGTTCATTAAAGTACACAGCTGTGGCACACCATAATCTTCATCATCATCATCATTATAATCATCATCATCCATTAGATAGTAGTGTATAATGACAAGTTGTCCTCCTCCTCCTCATCCTCTCCTAGTCATTACAGACTTAACGTCATTACCCTCATCTTCATCATTATATTATCACCCCTCTCCTCTATTGCATCTTTCCTCCTCTTATCCATCTCTTCTCATCCTCTCTTTCCCCTACCATCATCCTCATCCTCCCATAGCGTTATAATCATCTCGTCATCATCATATCATTTCATCGCCTTTCCTGACACATCCTTGGCAATCTTACTATCGGTCAGTCATGGTCTTTCATGAAACACAATAGCCCCTCCGCACAAGGAAACGATATCTGTCCAATAGCTCGTCACGTCTCTCTTCGCGTGCGCTAGGTCGGAGCGTAAACAGACAGACTTTTCCCCTCTCCCCCCCGGGGCTACAGAACGAGTTTTGTAATACTAGTGTTCGGTATAAGCGCCGGTTTTCCCCTGGCGGTTACAGACAGTGTGGCTACAGTTACCGAGTTCTGTACAGACACTGTGTTGCGTACAGACGCTGTGGTATCAGGCCACGCGCCAGTAAAGCAGTGTGGTACGACGGTTTTGGTACAGGACAGTGTGGTCCCAGACAGCATGGTACAGCGCCTGGTGTTACAGCTGAGATTGTACAGACAGGGTGGTAACGAAGGTGTCCGGTACAGAATGGAGGGACCAGACAGGGGGGTACAGACGTGTGGTACAACAGTGGGTCAGACACGCGTGGACAGGAAGCCATGGCACAGACGGCTGTGCCTGGGTCACAGACGTGTCCTTGGTCGTACAGCAAGATTGGTACCGCCGGTGGTACAGACAGCCCGTGAGGTTACGAAGCGTCGGTCCAGATGGCTGTGGTTACAGACAAGTGTGCTACAGACAGCGGCTGGCATAGACACGTCGTTGGACAGGACAGCATCGACTACAGATAGCTGTGGTTACCGGACCAGTAGGTACGACAGCTGTGGTTCAAGGCACAGCCATGGTATACTAAAGTTGTTTTTCCCTTTCCCCCCCCGGCGACGGCTTACAGAAGGATGGCCAGACCGTGGCGTCTGGATACAGCCAGGCATGGTTAACCAGCCCGAGGGTGTTGGGACAGCACACGTATTTTTCTGGACCAGGAAAGTTATCGGAACCAAAAGCTATCGGTACAAGACAGTCTGTTCCGGTACGACGGTTTGCTGTGTTGTGGTACACGTTCGGGTACAGAAAGTTGGAAGTACAGACGGTGTGGTACAGACAGTGTGCGTACCGGACAGCATGGCGACAGATCGGCTGTGGGACAGCTACCCCGAGTTGTCAAAACAGATGGTTACAGACGTCGCGGTACAGCTGAGTTGTACAGCACACCGTGTGTTCGTGGTACAGACACAGTGTGTGCCTACGACGGTGTTGGTTGACAGCCGTCGTGGTCTACTAGATTAGTAGAACATGACATGTCTGCTACAGACCGTGTTCGGTATCAGACTAGTTATGCAGACAGCACAAAGGGGTTCAGAGACAGGGTGATCTAGACAGTAGTGGCACAGCACAGCTACTGGTAACAGACCCAGTGTGGTAACAGCAACTTACGTGTTCGGTACGCACAGCACGTGGCTACCAGTGTTGTAAGACAGTAGGGTACAGACGCATGGTACTATGATACGTGCTGGTTACGACAGTATGTACAGACCAGTGTGGTACAGACACAGCTATGGTAAGCAACAGGTGTAAGACAAGTGTGGGACCGCCACACAGTGGTCCAGCCCAGTATTGTCCCCCCCGACAGTGTCGCGCTACGACCCCAGCCATGGTACAGCACGTACTGTACAGGACCGTTTGGTACTACGGAATCATCTGTACACGGACCAGCCCCTTGGAAAAGACAGTATGGTACAGACAGGGGGCCTCCAGACAGTATTGCTACAGACAGCTTGTGTACAGACCGTATGGTCCCTTACAGACCAATGTGGTACAGCCCTGGTTAACAGACAGTATGCCGTACAACCACAGGTGTACCGATGAGTTGTATACAGACAGTATCGTGACAGACCAGTGTGTAACACAGATAAAGTTATCGCGTACCAGTGTGGACAGATTTCCAGTGTGGCTACATACAGTATTGGTTACAGTGTGGTTCAGTCAATTTAGTGTGTACAGACAGTGTGGTACAGCTGTATGGTAAAGTACCATTTGTTTCGCATTGCAGACTTCGACAGTGTTATGGTACTAGTGTTTTTTGGTACAGAACAGTGTGGTACAGACAGGCTATGGTATTGTACGGACAGTGTGGTACAGACAGTGTGGTACGACAGTACTGGTACAGACAGTATGGTACAGAGTGCGTGGTACAGTCAGGTGGTACAGTGTGTACCGACAGTGTGGTAACAGACAGTGTGGTACATGGACAGTTGTGGGTACAGATGTATGAACTTTCAGGAGTTACCAGACAGACAGGGTGGTCCGACAGGTGGTTACAGACAGGCATAACTACAGAAGTATAGTCCAGTGGTGTGGAAACAAGCGTGTGGTACATTATGTGGTCAAGATGTGTGACTGAAAGATACGCACAGGTTTTGAAATGACAGGCGTTTGTCGTGGTGTGTGAAGTGTCGTAATGTGTGGTGCGTGTGTGTGTGCGCGGCGTTTGGCTGCGTGTGACGTGCGTGTGCGTGCGAGCGCGTGTGTGTGTGTTTGTGGTGTGTGCGCGCGGGCGTGTGCCGTTGTGTGTGTTTGTGTGTGTTCGTGCGTGCGTGCGTGTGAGTGGTGTGTGTGTGTGTTTGTGGCTGTGTGTGGTGTGTTGTGGTGTGTGTGTGTGTGCCATTAACATGATCATACTTGATGTAATATGACATTGCCTGTTATCCGTGTTGTTTTTTCTTTTTTTTTTGGTACCCACGTCATCATTCTGTAAAAAAACAAAAACAGAAAAAAAAAAAAAACAACAGAAAACGAAAAACCATCAACAAAAAGGAACAATAAGGACAAAAAAAAAAAAAAAGAAAATGGCCGGATTGAAAGGTGAAGACAATCAACTTCATCTGTCGAAATCTGAAACGACGATATGAGGGGATGTGAGATGGAGGGAAGAATCTCGGTATCTGAGTGACGTCATCTGTGATCTTCAGGATCTCAGCTGAACACACAAACAGTTATGCAACGACCTGTTTCGGGTCTAAGTAAGCTCTGCGTGAGATCAGGAGGTATATGACGCAAAACGAGCTACGTAAGAGATCAGTACCTCGTACTGCAGATGCTTTTCTTCTTCTTTCTTCATGTTCGTCAGCGTATTCCACCCCCCCCCACCCCCCCCCCCCCCCCACCCCCCCCCACCCATTCCCTCACCGCCCCCGCCCAAAAAAAATAAAAAAAAAAAATCTGTTTGACCTTTTTAGTCCTGTCTTTAAAAAGAACATTCTTTGCATTTCTTTCAAGTCACCTTCCGTCGTTAATCCACCCCTCCTTGTCTTCTTTCCTTTTTTTTTCTTTATTTTTTTTTTTTTGTATTCCCTTCATGCTGTCTTTAAGTCAATTTTTTTCCTTTTTTTGAAATCTTTCTCTTGTCCTTTGTTCATTCGTCCGTTCTTTCTTTATTCTTTCCTCTCTTTCTTCCCTTATTCTCTCTCTCTCTCTCGCTCTCTCTTGTTTTTTTTTTTTAAAGATTATTCTTTCCTTCTTTTTTTGTCTCCTCCTCTCATTTTTTTCCCTGTAGGGTTTCATTTGCATCTTTTTCCGTCCGTCTTTTGGTTGTGGTAACTTCTTTTTTCCCCGTCCATTTTTTCAGAGTATCTTTCGGTCTTCTTCTTTCTGATTTCAGTTATTTTATCCTTTAATCCGCCCTTGGATTTTTTTGGTTTAGAATTCAGGCGGTAAGTTCACTTCAGGTGGATGACGGCACTGTTTTTAAGTTCAGAGGCACTGTAAATAGGAAGGAGATGAGGAGAAAGATTGAGTGCACACGACACAAAACGGTCTGCCATCCTCACACGAACACTTCAAATCCACCACCCCCACAGCCTACTCCCTCCACCTTCCCCGCTCTTGCGTGCCACTTGATATTTCATTTTGTGAAGAAAGCCGATGATGACGATTTTGGGGGGAATATATTATCAGTTGCCCCTGTTCATAACCACGAACACAGGCCTTTCGCAATGACTGCGAAACACTTCGTTATCAGCATCCCGCATACACACCACACACCACACACACAACATTGCACACACACACACACACACACAACGGCACACAACACACACCACAAACAGGACGATCTGAGAGGATGAGAGACGACGAGGAAGAGGGACGGATAGGACCGGATAGAAAATAGCACTCTACAACACACACAAACCACACACTCTCTCTTTATTCTGTCTCTCATCTGCTCTAAGCACTGGGATGAACCCCCACACTACACACAATCACACACACTACAAACACTACAAAGCCGGCCGCGCGCACCGCGCACACACCAGCAAACATCTCAAAAGGACACAATCCAAAGGCACACCGGTTGTGGATACAGACCGGCGATCCCGCAAAAATCATTTGTCAGTCCAGGTACTAATTTAACATCACTGGTGTAACTGTCACACACACTCTTACAGACCCACACAACACACCACAGCACACACACACACTCACACACAACAAACACACACAAACACTACACACACACACACGCACACAACACACACACACACACAGAGGACGGAAGATGAGGGGTGTAGAAGGGATGGTGGATGAAGGCAGAGAGGCAGATTCATGGGTCGGGGGACTCAGGGGTAAGGACAAGAGGAGCTCCTTCATTTGTTGATTTGAGGTTTTGGCGCGTAGTGGAGTTTAGCCCCCCCGCACCCCCCCCCGCCTACCAACATACACATACACAACACTACACACACCAACCGCGCGCGCGCGCGCGCGCGCACGCCTCTGTTTACATCCGGTTCCCCCCTCCCTCATCCCTCCGCACCTCGCTCTTCCCTTGTCTCTCTCCCTCCCTCCCCTCTCTTTCTCTCTCTCTCTCTCTCTCTCTCTCTCTCTCTCTCTCCATTATCTCCTCTAGATCTAAATGATGGCCCTGAGTATCACCCCCGCTAATCTGTCTGATGGGACGATGAACGAGATTCTGTCTGCCGCATGTCGTCAGCGCACGTAAAAGAACCCATGGCAAGATAGGGGGTGTCCCGACAAATGTCGATTTCGACATCCTTTGTGATAGGTGAAAAAAAGTCACGATGCTATCAGAGATGTGTGTGTGTGGGTGTGGGTGTGTGTGTGTGTGTGTGGGTGTGTGGGGTGTGTGTGTGTGTGTGAGAGAGAGAGAGAGAGAGAGAGGAGAGAGAGAGAGCGAGAGAGAGTATGTGGCCGCCACAGCACACCATACCATACCACACCATGTACCATACCATATTTATCACACCACACCACACCACACCATACCACACCACACCTCACCACACCACACCACATAAACTCCACACCACATCACACACACACCACACTGCACCCCACATTGCACCATACCAGACCATACCACACCATACCATACAATACCATACCATACCATACCATACCATACCATACCATACATACCATTACCACAGCGCAAAACACCACACCACACCACACCACACTCATACCATACCAGCGTCAGACCATACCCATACCAATACCCATACACACACCACACCAGAACTCACCACACCACATCACACCAAACCATACACACCACACCACACCACACCATACTTAGCACCACACCACATCAACACACCAAACCATACCACAACCACACCACACCACATCACACAACAACCACACCACACAAATCCATACCACAACCACACCACACCACACCACACCACTCCATACTACACCACACCACACCAATACAACACCACACCACTCCATACCCACCACCACACCACACCATACCACACCACCCACACCACACCACACACCACACCACAGCACACTACACCGACTCCATACCACACCACACCACACCATACCACACCACACCACACCATACCACACCACATCACACCACACTATACCATACACCACACATACCACACCCATCACAACACAACACAATACCACACAACACCATACCACCACCCACACCCACACCACACCACACCACTCCATACCACACCACACCACACCATACACACCACACCACTCCATACCACTCCACACCACACCACACCATACCACACCAACATCATACCACACCACACCACACTACACACACACCATCCCATACCACACCACACCACCACCATACCACACCACACCATACCATCACACACACATCACACCACACCCATGCCATACCATACACCACACCATACCATACTATAACACAACACAACACTACCACACCCACACCACACCACACAATACCACACCACATCATACCACACCATGCCACACACACACACCACCATGCCACATCATGCCATACCACACCATGCCATACCACACCACATCACACTACACCACTCCACACTCCGCCACCACACCACACCATACCATACCACACCCACACCACAACTCACCACACAAACACAATTCCACACCCACACCGCACCACATCACCCACACCATACAATACCATACAATACCATACCATACCACACCACCACCACACCACACCTTACTATACCACACCACACCACACCACACCATACCATACAATAACATACCACACCACATCACCACACCATACTATACAACACCGCACCACACCACACCATACCACACCACACCACACCATACCGCACCATAGCACACCACACCACTCCATACCCATACAATAACATACCACACCACATCACACCACACCACACCATACTATACAACACCGCACCACACCACACCATAGCACACCACACCACACCATACCACACCACACACGCACCATAGCACACCACACCATACCACGCCACACCATACCAAAACTACACCATACCGCACCACACCACCCCACACCCACACACACCACTCCATACCACACCACACCACACCATACCACACCACACCACACCACACCATACCACACATACCATACCACACCATACAAACTCCATACCCACACCACACCACAACCATGCCACACCACACCATACCACACCATACAAACCATACCACACCACACCATACCATGCCACACCACACCATACCACACCATACAACTCCATACCACACCACACCATACAACTCCATACCACACCACACCATGCCACACCACACCACACCACACCAACATGCACACCACACCACACCATACCATACCACGCCATACCACACCACACCACACCATACCACACCACACCACACCACACCATGGCACACCATACCATACCATACCATACCACACCACAGCACACCATACCACACCACACCACACCATACCATACCATACCATACTATACCCCATACCATACCATACCACACCACACTATACACACCACACCATACCACACCACACCACACCACACCATACCATACCACACCATACCACACCATACCATACCATACCACACCACACTATACCACACCCACACCACACCATGCCACACCATACCATACCACCACCATGCCATACTACACCACACACCACACACACCACCACGCCACACCATACCACGCCACACCACACACACCCACACCACACGCCACACCATACCACGCCACACCACACCAGACCACACCACACCACAGCATACCACGCCACACCAGACTACACCACACCACACTCCGCACCACGGTAGAGTAATGTTGCTTATAGCCCAGCCAACCGCAAAGGGCTGTCACCGCGTTGAAGTCAACTCACCACTCCGCACCACGCAACACAAACAACAAAAACACAACACAACACAACATAACACAACACAACAACAACACAACAACAACACAACACAACAACACAACACCAGCACCAACGACTACAACAACAACACAACAACAACAACACAACACAACAACATCAACACAACATCAACATCAACATAACACAACAACAACATAATAACAAGAACACAACAACAACACCACTACTACAACTACAACTATAACACAACAACAACACAACACAACACAAGAAACACAACACAACAACACAACACAACACAACACACAACAACACAACACAACACAGCACGCGACGAACGCCTGGCTCTGTTTGCATATTGTGACTCAGCTGACACTGCTCGGGTCGATGCCCTTCGATCCCCAGACTGATTGGAGGACAGATACGTGACAGTCCTGGGGTCTGCGTGAAGACCGGAACCGCGCAGAACCACACACGTAGACGAGATAAACATTGCACAAGCACATCCAGCGGGTCTCTCTGGCCCAGTGGTTAAAACATCGTTTTCTTCATCCAAGGGTTCTGGGTTCCACCCCCCCCCCCCACCCCCCCCCACCCCCCCCTCCGTCCCCCTGTAAGTCGTGGCAAAACCGGATTAGAAGAGATTGTTCTTTCTCGCTGCGGTCAGTGTCTGTTGCAGGTCCGACCCCCGTCCGAGTCCATCGGGTGAGGCTTTAAACCGAGGACTTGTGTGTAAAAACACATGCATCAACACATAAACCAACCAAGCAACCAACAAAAAATGGCTCATTACATCTTAACTGGGTCTTGATGGAAGTGAAGGCCATTTTGTGCCGGTGGGACGGATCATAATATACATATAGGCGCGCGCGCACACATGCCAGCCAGCATAGGCACGCACGCACGTCCGCACGCAAGCACACATACGCAAGTACGCACACATAGGCGAGACCGCCTGCGGGCGCGCGTGCACACACACACACACACACACGCGCGCGCGCGCGCGCGCGAGAAAAAAAAAAAAAAGCATACACACTGTTGTAGCTAGATTTTGTACCACAAAGACGGAATGTGGTTTACCTCAGTGGATAGTATTCCCAAAAGTCACATGTACGCAAAAGCTTCGTCCCACAGATGAACCTCAAAAGTCATAGTCGAGAAAGGACGAGGGAAGGAAAGCAAGAAGAAGTGGAAAACGAAGAAGAGAAAGAGGAGGAGGAGGAGGAGGAGGAGGAGACGAAGGAGGAAAAAGAATAGGATGAAGGAAAGGAAGGAAGCGGAGGAGGAGGAGGAAGAAAAAATAAGACAGAGAAGAGCAACAAGAAGTCAAGTCATATTTATAGCCAAGCCGACCGCCAAAAACCACATCAAGGCTGCAAGCATATTAGTATTAGCTAAGACAGTATTAGACAACAGTATTAGATAAGAACAGAAACTTGTTTTGAACCTAAAAGACCAGCCTAGAACCAAGAATAACAACTAACCACGTCTAAGAGAAGAAGAAGAAGCAGTACAACAACAACAACAACAACAACAACATTCATGAAATATACACGCTTGGGAAAAGGGAGAGCTGTTTGTGATCTTTACAAACACGGAACGCCGCAAGTGCACCTGTGTGCGCGTTGTCTATGTGAGTGGCCTTGACACATGTCCACTGAACCATGCAAGAGTAGTGTTCACTACGATTAGCTCGTGCAATTCGTGCAGTCTGCTTTCTCCCAGCGTCGCAATGGGGGAAAGATGAACATCAACGGGCGCTGTCAACCAATCAAAAAGATGTATATACATAATTCGACCAATCACGTAACTTCAATACTATGAGAGAGAGAGAGAGAGAGAGAGAGAGAGAGATGGCAAACAGAGATACATGTAAACAATCTGGTTTCGAATTCTTTTTTCGAATTTTGTTTGTTTGTTTGTTTGTTTAAAAACTCTTCCACTTTCATTGCAAACAAAACCAATCTTATCTTTACAGAGGTGAAGGTCAAAAGGCAGATCTTTTCTAGTTATGTTCCGATATCATTTTCCCCTCCCTCCTCACCTGCATCTCCCCCGTCCTTCCCTCCACCTTCCCCCAACCTCCACCCCCATCCCCACTCCCACAAAAAGGCTGCATTCCCTTATTTGCACGAGAACCATCGGTGAGTGTGTGTGTGTGTGTGTGTGTGCGTGTGTGTGTGTGTGTGTTTTGAAATAACTCGTTGCGCGCGTGACCGACAGAGAAACATTTTTGTTGTTGTTGTTTTTGATATTTAGTGTATTTTTGGTTTTGTTCCAGTTGCAGTCATTTGAGGAAGGTGTCATGACCTGTGACCTAGTCCAGAATATGTAACAGACTTCACCACTGGATGCCATGGTTCAGCGGTTAGTACTCTTCGCTCCTCTGTGTGAGAGGTTAGGGGTCCAGTCCCGGCCACGCCCGATGAATGAGGTGTAGAGAAGGATTGTTTCAGTCAGCTGCTATCCAAATGTGCTGGTGGTCGTCTAATCTTCGTGCCTGTCATACGCATTCTAGGGATCAGCTATGCACGCTAAAGATGATCCTGTCATCCATGTTGCCGATGGGTTATGGGAAAGACACAAATGCCGGATCCCAGAATGCACCAGGGTACTTGGAGAGGAGGTGGGCACACCGTCTGTCATTCCTCATCACACCCTGAAACGCCGTGGGAAGCCCTCAGGTAGAAGCTACACCACGCTACTCATGTGTCACTGAAATTTCGTGGTGAACAGTCAGACGCCATTGACATCGTCGTTCGTACGTCTGTTCCTGAAATGTTGTGATGAACTCTCAGATACCATCAACGTGCAACATCATTGCTCCAGTGTTTTGTCATAAGAATGCCGTGATGAACATTTTCAGACAGCAGAAACATCGCGGTTCAAAGGTCAGTACCTAACTCCACCCTTGAAGCGATCGTTCCACTTCAAAATATCTATCTGCTCTAGTGCACGCACATCATTTGGTACAAAGGCAGTCGATATATAAAGGCAGCTGGTTCGTCTAAACCTATAAGTATTTGAAGAATAAGTCACGTCTGCTCAAAGATACACGGTTTAGACCTGGTGTTGCCATATCGAAGAATGTGCTGACCGTATTTAAAAAACAAACAATCAAACAAAAAAAATACTTGGCGTCGTGATGAAAGATGCGCTGAGAATCGTGAGTGTCCTCATCACACTTAACGTGATTCGTTCAACAATAGGCAACATGTTTAAAAGCTTCTGCCACAGGAGAGGTGCTGAATATTGACAAAGAAGTAGAAGGACCGGAGTTATTCAGCAAAAGTTATGGTTTGGGGGCGCTTTCAAAGACCATGAAGAGAGAGAGGGAGAGACACAGGGCAGCAACAACGTCCAAAATTTCAAAGAAAATTTCGAGCATCAAACTCGCTAAACGAAAACGCACGTCGAAGCAACGGCTAGAACACGTCAGTTGGGATACTCAAGCACATAGCCTGGCTGGAGTTGGTGAAATGAATAGACAGAAACGTCTGCAGTACTGTGGTGGAAAACTTTACCGAGGAAAAAAAAGGTTGTCTTCAGAGATGAAGTGAGCATTGTCATCTCAGGCGATGCTCGCTTGACACTGTGGCAAAATGAAAGGCTGGAGAGAGGACGATCTGCGTGGGTTCCTCATCATGCTGCTCACAAAGTCAGCACTCACACTGAGGATGTAGCGATGCATTACTGACAGCGGAGGTAGCCTGCTTTTTGTTGGAGGAAGGTAAGAACGTGGTAAGTACAGTGTGGTGCTGAAAGACAACGTTCTGCTGCCTGATGCTGAGCATTACAAGGTCGGATGCTGGCACCTGCAGAGAAAAAAAACGCGTCCGTTCACAGATGAGTTGGCACTGAAAGGTGGGAGCGAAAGCACAGAATCTGCTCCTGTTTTCCCGCTGCAATATCCAGAGCTAACTCCCATCAAGAATGTCCGTCAAACGCTCAAGTAGTGTTTGAGGCAGACCGTCAAACACTCAAGACCTGTGTGAGGTAGACCCTCAAACGTCAAGCACTCGAGAACTATGTGAGGTAGACCGTTAAACAGTCAAGACCTGTGTGAGATAGACCTTCAAACACATAAGAGCTGTGTGAGGTAGACCGTCAACACTCACGAATTGTGTGAGGTAAACCGTCAAACACTCAAGAACTGTATGGGGTAGACCGCCAAACACTCAAGAACTGTATGGGGTAGACCGCCAAACACTCAAGAACTGTGTGAGGTAGACCGTCAAACACTCAAGAGCTGTGTGAGGTAGACCGTCAAACACTCAAGAACTATGTGAGGTAGAGCGTCAAACACTCAAGAATTGTGTGAGATAGACCGTCAAACACTCAAGAAATGTTTGAGGTAGACCGTCAAACACTCAAGAAATGTTTGAGGTAGACCGTCAAACACTCAAGAAATGTTTGAGGTAGACCGTCAAAACACTCGAGAATTGTGTGATGTAGACCGTCAAACACTTAATGTTTAAGGTAGAGCGTCAAACACTGAAGAACTGAGTGATGTAGACCCGTCAAACACTTAAGAAATGTTTGAGGTAGACCGTCAAATAGCCCACGATTATGTAAGGTAGACCGTCAAACACTGAATAGCTTTGTGAGGAGGTACTTTCAACAGCAACACAGAGAGCAGATCTCTCCGGAAGTCGCTCATCATATAGTGGACAAAACTGAGTCTGATGTGCTTGATGTTCTGGATACGAGTGCCTCCAAGATGTCGCCATCAAGGGGCTGAACAGGAAGAGCCACAATGTCATCATCAACGGACAGCAAAGGACGACGCCGTAAGGTAGTGTGTGTGTGTGGCTGTTTGTCGTGCATGTGTGTGTGTGTGTGTGTGTGTGTGTGTGTGTGTGTGTGTGTGTGTTGTCTGGACTGGAAGAGCATAATGGGGAACAACCTTTGTTCCTCGAGTATGATTATGGGTTAGTCCACTATTAGGCTACATAGTGCCCTCAGTCATCTATGTTAATGTTCACTAGTTCATGATAGAATACTCTGAGTCACATTATGTTTGTGCGGCCTGTGTTTGTGTGGACCAGTCCACAATATAAGGCATTTCATCACACATTTTCTGGCATGACCAGTCCGTAATATAACGCTCTGTGTCACTCATGCTTAGCATGGACTGTGCTGGTATGGACGTGCTCGTAATTGGTTCACGAATGCTTATTCTGACCGGTCCGTGATAGCGTAGTCTACACCACATAATCTAGAAGGGACCATATACGTAAGGAATAGTCTGTAGTCTAACGCTTAAATTACATATGAATGTATGAACACATGAGAACAAGCGTGGACTACTCAGTGAGATAATACTCTGATGTATTGACAGCATGGGTTTTAATACTCCGTGTCACGTGCGTTAAGCCATGAGTTCGACGTACAAACGAGAAATTTCAAGCTAATAGAATATGTGACAATAAACGCCAAACTCAGTCGTACTTGACTCTATGCGAGCTACAGCTGGAATCAGATGATGAACATGATCAACTGGCGTTTCAAGCAGATTCTGCAGACACTGTTCTTTAGGATACCATGATGGAAAGATAAAACTTTTTGGTCCAGAATGTGCAGGAAGGTGCCTCTGAAACATTTCCCAGGAAAACTCTGGAAACATCTGAGAACCTGGCGCGCCCAGTTTGGTTTTTGAAGTAGATTGTTGAGAAGGTATTTTCTTTCATAGACTGAAACTCCGATCCTGCCCGTCTAATTCAAACGTAAATGAAAAGGAAGCGAGGAGATATGAAACAATGATTGTCTCTCTGCTTTCAGAAGAGAGCTCATCGAGATGGTATCTAATTTAAAAGTAGTCCTAATGCTGTCGGCAAACTTAAAAGCCACATTCTGTGGTGAGGACGGAATTCAGCATATTTGAGGATGTATGAAGTAAAGTAATAGCTCATTTGAAACATTTTCCATGGAAATTCTGAAAAAGATATTTGGAGTTAAACTCATTTGGTTTCTTCCAAAAAGTTTGTGGATGAAGCTTCCTTTCAAATGTCTTGTTCTCCAGACACCTTTAATCTGATTTAAATGAGGTTATGAAAAGAGGATTTAAGAATACTTCGGAGAAATAGAAAGACAAGGAAAACAAACGGCGATTGAGTATATCACTCACATAAAGCGTTTTCCTCAAGGATACATAAAAAACGTGGCACTCTGTTGTGTGTGAGTTTTTGTTTTTCAAAATATTTGTGAAGGGAGAATTTTCTTGTAGCTTTGGGGGTGTTTCTGCGATTTGAAAGCCGTCTTCAGTGTTGAAAAGGGAATAAAAAAAATAGCCAAAGGAAGAACCACACACACACACACACACACACACACACACACACACACACACACACACACACACACACACACACACACACACACACACACACACACACACACACACACACACACACACACTTTATGTGGTAACGTTAATGCAGAGACTTAGGCAGCTACAAATCAAAACTTGAGACGGCTTGGGACCTTACAGACGAGACTTTGACAACGTTTGATCTATTTGATAAAGGCTTTGATAGACCTTGAGTGCAGTGCAAAAAGTATGTCGAAAGGGTTAACATATTCGGTGTGAAAAATGCTCCTATCCGAGTGAAAACACGTTTCAATTTCCCGTGTCTTCTCATTCAATGCAAACAAGGTACTGTGTCTTCTCTGGTGTTTGTGACCATACATTGAGCACGGTGTGACGACACATTGAGCACGGTGTGACCATACATTGAGCACGG
>JADBJO010022369.1:0-2500 GCA_016801955.1 Conus betulinus | reverse complement strand
GGAAGGGGGTGGGGTAGGAGGGGAGGGGGTGGGGGGGGGCAGCCAGCGGAGCGTAAACAGTGGCCGGGAAGGAACGAACAAACGCAGGGAGGGAGGCAGGAAGGAAGGAAGGGGGAAGGCAGGGAGGAAGGAAAAGGAAGGGAGGGAGGGTAGAAGGAAGGAAGGCCGGGCGGGTAGGATGGGAGGAAGAAAGGAAAAGAACGAGGGCCGGAAGGAAGGAAGGTTGCACTGAAAGGAAGGAAGGAAGGGAGGGCGATGGGAGGAAGAAAGGCAAAGAAAACGAGGGAAGGAAGGAAGGAAGGTTGCAAGAAGGAAGGAAGGAGGAAGGATGGGAGGAAGAAAGGAAGAAGAACGAGGGAAGGAAGGAAGGAAGGTTGAAAGGAAGGAAGGAAGGTTGAAAGAAGGAAGGAAGGGGAGGGAGGATGGGAGGAAGGAAGGAAAGAACGAGGGAAGGAAGGAAGGAAGGTTGAAAGGAAGGAAGGAAGGGCGGGAGGATGGAGGGAGGAGAAAGGAAAGAACCGAGGGAAGGAAGGGCCGGAAGGTTGAAAGGAAGGAAGGAAGGGAGGGGAGGATGGAAGGAAGAAAGGAAAGAGAACGAGGGCCGGAAGGAAGGAAAGGTTTGAAAGGACGGGAGGGAGGATGGGAGGAGAAGAAAGGGCAAGAACGAGGGAAGGAAGGAAGGGAAGGTTGAAAAGGAAGGAAGGAAGGAAGGAAGGTAGAAAGTAGGGACAGGGAGAGAGGAAGGAAAAGAAGGTGGAAAGGAAGGAAGGCGGTCAGGTAGAAAGGACGGAAGGGAGGGAGGGAAGATAGAAAAGGAAGAGGGGCGGTAGAAAGGAAGGACGGGGGGCGGAAGGACGGTAGACAGGAAGGAAGGGGGAGGAAGGAGGGGAGGTCGAAAGGAACGAAGGAACAGTAGAAAGGAAGGAAGGTAGAAAGGAAGGAAGGAAGGGAGGGAGATCGAAAGGAAGAGGGAGGTAAAAGGAAAGGAGGGAGGGAGGAAGGAAGGAAGGGGGAGGAAGGAGGGAAGGTAGAAGGAACGAAGGAAAGTAGAAAGGAAGGAAGGTAGACGGAAGGAAGGTAGAAAGGATGGAAGGAGGGAGAAGGAAGTTAGAAGGAAGGAAGGTAGTTACAAAGGTAGGAAGGAAGGAAGGTAGAAAGGAAGGAAGGAAGGTAGAAACAAAATGAAGGAAGGAAGTTAGCAAGGAAGGAAGGAAGGAGATAGAAAGAAGGGAAGGGAGGGAGGGAGGAAAGAAGGGAGGGGAAGAAGGAAGGGAGACCATGAAGGAAGGTAGAAAGGAAGGGAGGGAGGGAGGAAGGAAGTTAGAAAGGAAGTAAGGGAGGGAGGAAGGAAGGGAGGGATGAAGGAAGGTAGAAAGGAGAGGAAGGTAGAAAGGAAGTAAGGGAGGGAGGGAGGGAGGAAGGAAGGAAGTAGAAAGGAAGGAAGGTAGGATGGAAGGTAGAAAGGAAGGAAGGAAGGTAGAAAGGAAAAAGGTAGAAAGGAAAAAAGGTAGAAAGGAAGGAAGGAAGGAAGGAGAGATGTGTGGTAGAGTTCTGTGATGATGACCTCGTGGTGATGTCGTGTAACTTACTTTGCCGTCTCTCGCGTCACTTTCTTCTTGTCTTTAGGGTCTGTGTCTGTCTGTGTGCCTATGTCTGTGTGACTCTGTCTGTCTGCCTGTCTCTGTCTGTTTCTCTCTCGTTCCTGCAGTCTGTCTCTCATTTTGTTCCACTTTTTAATCTCTCTCTCCCTCTGTGTTGTGTGTGTGTGTGTGTGTGTGTGTGTGTGGGTGTGGCGTGCGTGCGTATGTGCGTGAGTGTGTGCGTGTGTGCGCGCGCGCGCGCGACGTCTAATCGTATGTGGTGTGTGTGTGTGTGTGACGAGGAGAGAGTTGAGAGAGCGAGAGGAGAGAGGAGAGAGGCAGAGAGAGAGAGATTAAGCAATAAGACCCGAATTCTTGCGCCCGTTATCTTTTCTTTTTTTTCACCAACAACATTTTTTAAATAGGTCAACTGTAGTTCAAGATACTTACGTCAAACGGTGACGATTATCCACGCCACGTTCACATGACAAGTTCTGAGCCACTCTGAGGCGAGAGGAGAGAGAGAGAGAGGGGAGAGAGAAGACGTAAATCGCTTTAAAGTGTGTGTGTGTGTGTGTGCGCGGCGCGCGCCGCGCGCACGCGTGATGCATGCATGCATGCGAGAGAAAGAATGAGAGACGAGAGAGCGAGAGAGAGAGATGGAGGGACGAAAGAGAGAGAGATATTAACTGGGGGAAAGCAAGAAAAATAAAAAACCCGTCTGCCTTAATCTTGGCTATAGGTGGCCAAGGCAGAGCTTAACCACGTCAGGGCACAGAGCGGGCAAGAGCCCAGTGCGGTAATCTCCTTATGCACGAATGATTAGCCGAGTGTCCCCCCCCCGATGGCATGCGTGTACACTTGGCTGCGCGGGCGCGCGCGGTCAGTCACACACACACACACCACACCACAACACACAC
>JADBJO010022368.1:0-28063 GCA_016801955.1 Conus betulinus | reverse complement strand
TCTTAACTATCCTTACTCACTGGGGAAATGGCTTCTCGTAGAATACTGTATTTTGTTTCATGCCAGTGCCATCACCATCTCATCGTCATCGTCTGGCTGCGAACTTCACCAACATTCACAAACACACAGCGAACATCGGCATATAGTCACTATTTATCTAACCATCTTTCTTCTTCCTTCCCCAACCGCTGCCCCACACTAACCCCCCCCACCCCATCGTCACCTGTCTCACGCCTCTCCCTTCCCCCCATTTTGTTGTTGTTTATTGCCTGCATCCTATGATTAAGCATATATGCATGTTTTTGTCACGCCTTTGCATACAAATGTGTGTGTGTGGTGTGTGTGTGTGTGTGTGTGTGTGTGTGTGGTGTGTGTGTGTGTGTGTGTGTGTGTGTGTGTGTGTGTGTGTGTGTGTGTGTGTGTGTGTGTGAATCATGCACTCCATAATCCTGAGCGCCTGTATTTTTTCTCCTTTATCATTTTCATTTTTACTTCTTTTCTTTTCATTCTCTTGCCTTTAAATTGCTTTGCATGATCTAGCTTAGCAAGGACAGATTGGAAGAATAGGCTCTGCCTGAAATCTCAATTCTTGAACGAAAATTTTTTTTTTCTGAGTTCTGAGATCTGAGTTCTGAGTTCTCTCTCGCTGTCTCTCTCTCTCTCTCTCTCTCTCTCTCTCTCGCTCTCTCTCTCTCTCTCTCTCTCTCTCTCTCTCTCTCTCTCTCTCTCTCTCTATCTCTCTCTGTTATGTGCTCTACCTTTCCCTCCCTCCCACCTTTCTCTGTCACAGTGCGTGACATTGGCACAGTGTGTGGTCCTTACGATATGTGAAACTAAAGAAATCATAAATAGTGTAAACTCTCTCTTTAGAAGCGTTATTACTATGCTGCGTGTATAGATCGCTCTGTAGGCGGATTCTCTTGATAATAATCATAAAAAAGCTGAGTCACACATACATTCCGTTATTCCCAGACCGAAAGCAGATTGTACAATCTGGCACCAGGGTCCCCAGGGATTGTAAGACTTTTGTAGCCTTCAGTTTGCACAGTGGACATCTGTTCATCGTCTTCTGCATCAGCATGTTTGTCCCCCTTTTCTCCTTTCCCTTTTCATTCTATCTCCTTCCCTTACATTTAACTACTCTCACCTCATCCTGATTTCCTATCAGATCAGATAATCATCAACTTACCTGTCTGTCTTTTCTTTCCAAAGGAAAAAAAAATCATTTTAATGATCACTGAAAGCCTATAAACTCCGATGTTTATGAATTGGCGGTGTTTTTTTTTCTTTCTTTCTCTTTCTTTAAAAAAATTAGCTCAGAGTTTTATTATCTGTGGGTGCCCATACTATAACAAGTCTGTGCCAGACTACATTCTTTGCCAAACTGAAGCTTGTGTTGCTAATATGACCCAGGACCAGACCCAGTCAAGACCAATCATGGAGGCGGCACTAAATACCAATAACAGAGCCCTTCGTGCATCTCGATCTTCCCCTGCCTCTTCCCGGCATCGAATTACCTCTGATGAATATTCCCAGTACCAGACAGCTCTCCCCCCGGCTGTCATGTGAGAATGTCTGAATCAATATCTTGATGGCCCTGACCACATACTACGCACTGCCGTGATGGCGAAATTGAGAGATATTCGTCAAATTTTTTAGCGACACCGACAGTGTCATGTGTGTGTTTTGGGTTTAGATACACGAAGTCATTTTGCCTGAAATGTAAGCAGAACCCCAAAGCATGACTGTTATCATTCTAATCGGTCATTTTGAATACAGGTGAGGATGTTTAAGATTTTGTGGCTTTAGGATTTAATCGTAACCTGCTTCCATGCAAATGTCTAGATTTCCATTGTCAGGGACTGAAACCTCTCACAAAAGGCCTTAAACGCTTAGAAGCAAAGGAATGTTTGTATAAAGGAGAGAAAAATAGGTAATAGACCTATTAGCAGTACGCCTTACCTAGTGCACACAGTCGAACCGTGTTAAGGAGGACAAAGAGGTCAGGTGACAGATGGCACCTAAGGTTTAGTAAAGACTCTCCCGAGTTCGAACCTTCCCGACAACGAAAGGGGGGGAAGGGGGGGGGGGGGGGAGGGGGGAGGGATGTAACCACTAGGACCTCGGTGCATCAAGGGGGCGCTACATACTCAGTCAACTGAGGTCGCTTTGTAAACAGTCTTTGAAGAGCAGGAGTCTTTTGCTCGTTCAGGTGGTATTGCCGTGGGGGGCACTGTGTTGGTTCTATTGTCAGGCTGGTTGAATGCGCGTGGACGTTGTTGTTGTAGCAGCTTTTCTCTAAGATAACTACCATATAAGTGGCCCCCGAAGTCGGCGGGAATTTTCGATGTCCATCTGGTGCCAAGTGTTTTTTGCTAATCAGTTAGGTAGGGAGGTGCGTAAATGCTGATGTGTGGAAGAATGTAGCGAGTGGAGAATTCAGGGTACTTGTGAACCAGGTAGTGGAGAAGCAGCATGGACAAAGGCATGGCCTGAAGGGAAATCCTTTGTGTCCATCCCTATATAAACTGAGGGAGAACAACAAGAGGCGGGGAGGAGAATAACACCACGAGAGAGAGAAGGACAGAGGAGAGAGAGGAGAGGAGAGTGAGCAGGACAGAGCAGGGTCGAGAGAAAAACGTGGTCTGGGAGGCAGACGTGACAGTAAGGTCTTAGGGTTAAAGACAAGCTGGAAGAGAAGAAAAACTAAGTTTGACACCCAGAGGTGGGTGAAGAGAGACAAACTGAGTTTGAACCCAGAGGTGGGTGAAGGAGATGAAGAAGAAGAGTTCTACGTCGAGATCCCAGAGACGACCACGACGAAGACCCAGTCCTGAAACCTGGAGCCAGTCAACCAAGGGCGTCACCATCAAGCAGTGCTGAAGAAGACTTGAAGAGACTTGTTCAAGAACTGTGGTGTGGTGTGAAAGCGTGGTTGTGTGTGTAAAAACATGACCAGGTAAGAAGCCATTTTATTATAACCAGGATTAGGAAGTATTAATCTTTTATGTTTTTGGTGATTCCATTTTGTGTAACTGGATTGTTCATGTTCGATTATAAGTAGCACAGAAATTGTATTTCTTGTGCTCAGTCGTGTTAGGAGAGAAACGAATGCGTGACATCCCATTCCCAGAGAGAGGTGAATGTTTGGTGAGCGCATGAGTGTGCATATGCGTGTATGAGTGCAGAGATAACCTTGGTGTGTTAAGCCTGACTAATAATACAGCTTAGTGCACTTAAGCAATACCATCACGATTTCCCCAGAGAAGTGGCAGTGTATGGAGGACAGTGTTTGTCAGAATGGTGAAATCGTGTCAAATTTCATGTCAGCTCGTGGGTTTGGGTAACAAAATTTCGCGTGCGGGTCGTGGTTTTTGGTGTGAAAATTTAGCGAAGAAATAAAAGCAAAAAAACGACCAAAAACAGTGCTTATAACCAGAAAGAAACTTTCTGACTCCTAGCCCCTTAAAAACAACATTTATCTTCTTTTATGTCGAAGATGCGGTAAACTGCAAAAGTAAAGCAAAATCAAAGACTGTTTTTTTTAAGCTCTCTCTGAAATTTTCTTTCCAACATCCAGCACTTAAAAGCAATGAAGTTCTTCATGTATATTAAAGCCAAATGTCAGACAATGCGACTTATCAATTGGTCCCCACTTAATCAAGGCATTCGTATTTGGCGTGGTGATGGTCTCACTCTCCAGCTTGAAAGGGAGAATACTGCATGACTTAGTCTGAGACAGCTACCTAGCGATTATCATCGTCATAGCTGGGGAAGGGGGGAGGGGGGGGGGGGGTGGGGAGGAGAGGAGTGAGGGTGGGAGAGGGGAAGGGAGTTCTTAGTAGGTGGCGCTTTGGATACAGCTGGCACCATTTGATAGCAGGGACGTGACCCAGAAGCAGTGGCAGCGAACCCCATGACGGTATGTAAATTCTTGAGGACTGCAACAGGATGGCGGATTACATAGCCTTATTGATGGAGAACAAGAGAAGACAACTCCACTGCCAATCAGCGTTTCTTTTCTTTGATTCTAAAAATCAAGCTGTCTTATTTTAAGGCAATTCTAATACATAAAGAAATTGTAACCCCTCTCCCCCTACACACACACACACACACACACACACACACACACACACACACACACACACACACACACACAGAGAAATTGTAATCCCTCTCCCTCTCTCCCCCTACTACACACACACACACACACACACACACACACACACACACACACACACACACACACACACACACACACACACACACACACACACGCACGCACGCACGCACGCACGCACGCACGCACACACGCACGCACGCACGCACGCACAAACACAGACAGCACTTTAATTTTTGAAAAGAAAAATATTGAAACAAAATAAATATGACACTTTTTGTATATTCTGTAACTTGATAGGCCTCCTACATTATTTTGTGACTAAGAAAAAAATCGTGTTTCAAAGTCATGTACACGGTTTGGCTGAATGGCTTTACAGATTCCAAGTTATGACAACATCAACTGGATGACATTCTTTGGTGTCTTTGCTCTTTCACACTGGTCTGAGGGTGCTCAACCCTTGGTCTGAAGCAAGTATACATGCGTATGTGCGAGTATGTGCTGGGAGGGAGAAGGAGGAGGAGAGAGGATGGGTGCGGCAGGGGGAGGGAGGGAGGTGAGAGAGGGATGAAGAGTATGGAAGAGAAAGGGGGGAGGGATGAGGAGCGGGAGGAGCTGTACGCCTCGAGGGTGTGCGTGTAACAGTAGTCTGACGTCGACCTGACAGTGGATCGTTACTGACATGAATGTATCAGGGACAAGCAGTTAATCTAAATCCAGGGGCGGGTATTTGAGGATGACAGCTGGCACCATTTGTGTCCATCAGATGAACAGGAAAAAATGCATCAGTCTCTTCTTTGTTGTTGTTGTTGTTGTTGTTGTTGTTGTTGTTGTTGTTGTCGTACCCTGGCTAAAAACTCCAGGGATCATCCGAACAACTGAAGTACTTGAACACACTATGGCACAAATGCATCAGCTGGGGATGAGAACATACGTGTGTGACCGTTTTTTATTACCCGCCCACGTGGGCAGCCACACTCCGACTTCGGGGGATTTTGGAGACTGATAATGTTATGCTAGGAGCTTGTCACGACTGAAGACAATCCCGCATAAACTATGCAGAGCGTAACAACATTTTGATGTAGCCTTGGTGTTCTAGCCTATGTCAATTGGCCTGACACAGTCTTAAGCCAAGGCGCAGTCTCTTCTTTATGTCTTTTGTTAGGTTTTGACCCAGCAAAACTCTCATAGTACACCTCCTACAGAGGGAAGGAGGAGAGGGGGTGGGAGGTGGGGTGGGGGGGGGTGGGTGGGTGGGAGTGAATATATGGGTAGACAATTAGGAGGATGCTTCCCGATTTCCTGACCTTATACCTTCAGTTCCGATCTATCCGTGCCCCTTCACAAGTTCCTGATCGAGGTATGGCCACTCGATTTATTCATGAGGTCAGTGACCTAGGGGAGATAATTACGGTCCGACACCGTGTGAGTGAAACAACTTGACAAGGCATGCATTTGACCTGCACTAATTACATTGTTGTTTGCTGTCGTTTGATGTAGCTGAAGGAGGTCGGAGGAGTCCCTACATGGCGCATGTAAGAAATGTTCTGTCTGTCTGTGTCTGTTTGTGTCTGTCTGTCTGTCTGTCTGTCTCTCTCTCTCTGTGGGGCGCGCGCACGCGCGCGCGCGCGCGCGCGCGCGCGTGTGTGTGTGTGTGTGTGTGTGTATGAAAAAGTTGGACCAGTCACCGTTTTACAGTGGTCAGGGTCAAGGATTTGCAGGCTGGGAGGTTGCAGATTCAAATCCCATCAGAGGCATTACTTTGTGGGATTTCTCGGGCTCCGGCCAGCTCCTACCAAGAGCTGAGTGTGCTATAGGCCCATCTGGGAAGACTGGGAGCACACAGTCACGTTTCTTCCACTGCAGGATACATCTCTGATACATCTCTGAGAGTGTGCTCAAAGTCCGTGGTCAAAACTACAGATCCTTGTTTGAAGTGCATAATGTGCGAATGCGTATGGGAAGGGGAGAAGGAAGAAGGGAGAGCAGATGCGTAACAGTGGGAGGAACGACAGGGGTTGGAGAGAGCCTTGGTAGTGCGTGCGTGGAGGAGAAAGGGGAAGGGGGGAGTGGAGGCGTACTGGCGCCACAATGTGTTTGTAATCTGATGCTGATCTGACGTCAGATTGTTGCTAATGAACGCAGGTGTTTGTAATCTGATGCTGATCTGACGGTAGACGGTAGACGCAGGTGTTTGTAATCTGATGCTGATCTGACGGTAGATGGTAGACGCAGGTGTTTGTAATCTGATGCTGATCTGACGGTAGGTTTGTTGCTAATGAGAATGAATCAGGGACAAGCAACCGATCTAAGTCAAGGGGATGGAGATTTGTGGATGACAATAGGATCGGATGTGTCCATCAGACAAATGCGAAAAAAAGCATCTTTTTCATTTTTTTTTTTCTCCAGAGCTTTTTGACCTTCAAAAACTCTCATAGCGCTTCTCTTACAGAGGGGGTGAGGTGGGAGAGGGAAAGCGTGAAATTGATGGATAGACAATCAGCGGTTGTCTCCTCGTCCCCTAACCTTTTACCTTCAATCCTACCTATACGCATGTGTTCCTGGTCGAAGGGTGCCCAACTTGTCCATGAGGTCAGTTACTTAGAGGAGATAAATTATGGTCCGACACTGTGTGAATGAAACAACCTAACACGACATGCATTTGACCTGCACTAATTACATCGTTCTTTGCTGTGGTTTGATATAGCTGAAGGAGTTCAGAGGCGTTCCTTCATGAGTAGTATAAAAATATTCTCTCTATCTCTCTGTGTGAATGTGTGTGTGTGTGTGTGTGTGTGTGTGAAGATTAGTTGGACAAGTCACCGTGGTGAAACGGTCAGCATCAAGGACATGCAGGTTGAGAGGTTACGTATTCAATTTCCATTAGAAGCATTTCTTTGTGGGAATTTTCAGTCCAGGCTGGCTTCTAGCCGAAGCTACGTGTTCTATGGCATCAAATGGGAAGACTGTAAACACACAGTCGAGTTTAATACAGTAAAGGATACATTTATGAGAGTGTTCTCAAATTAATGACCAAAAGTAGAGAATTCTGCGTCTCTTGGGCCAGGCCAGCGCAGGATATATACCCCTACCGTATTTCTCTGTCTGTCTGTGTGTCTCTCCAATACCCCTACACTCTCCTCTTTTTCTTTCCCTCCCCATTCGTTTCAGCCTCTCGTTACTCCCAATAATCGCCAAACACTCACAGGGTCACGGAAGCATTCACAGACATGGGAATTCATCACAGCTCGGGGAAAACAATGGCAGACGTGTCAGCCAGCATCATAGCCCGGCGACCACGATCCATGCTGCTCCTGTACTGGAACAGTCTTAGTCCTTTATTGTTCTTCTCTCTGAATAGTTCGGCGAGAGAGAGAGAGAGAGAGAGAGAGAGAGAGAGAGAGAGAGAGAGAGAGAGAGAGAGAGAGAGAGAGAGAGAGAGAGAGAGAGAGAGAGAGAGAGAGAGAGAGAGAAGGGTGGTTGAGCGGGGGAGGGGGCAAGGGCGTGGTTGATGCAATGTGTCCATAGGAAAACAATGGAGAAGCTGCAATGCTGCTCAACCCTCATCATACAATTTTTAGAAAACCGGGTTGACTTCTCAGCAGCTTGCTGAATTCAAAGTCTTTTGAGAATTTTAGATGATAGCATTCAGTTCATCTGTCTGTCTGTTTTTCTCTTACATTTGTTTTAATAATAGCTCTCCCTCTCTGCGCCTCTTCCCAGCCCCTCTCCTCCCTCTCTTCATATTCCCCCACTTCCCCCTTCCCTGACCCCACCGTTGCCATCCTGTTCACCCTGACAAGTGCACAGTATCGGAAACACGCTGAAGGTCAGTGGGGGTCAGGTGTGCGGTGCCCCGCCCACGGCCCTCCATGGCCCCGCCGTGAAGATGAGCTCCCCTTCACAGTCAGACCCACAGATAGAGAGAACAAAAGGTTCTCCGTTTACTCCCACAGTCGGCGACTACAACCTCTCCCGGGCTATCTTCCCAGCACGGCTTCAGAGTATTGTCTCCCTTATCTCTTGAGAGAGTATATTCCAAGCACTTGTCTTTGACAGTCATTTGCGTATGGTGTGAAAAGGCTCTAGAAAGAGCAAGGACACACACATGCGCGCGCGCGCGCACACACACACACACACACTCACACACACAGAGAGGCTGAGAATTAGCAATCACACACGCACCCACGCACTCGTGCGCGCGCGCACACACACAACAACACACGGCTTGAAAGGGATAAAGGACAGGCGCGCACGCAGAGAGAGAATGAGCACAACGAGTAATCGAGTCTCTGCACAGTCTCCAGATCTCTGCTCTTCTTTTATGCATCGTCATTCTCACGCTGACTGCTACCACAGAGAGAGAGAGAGAGAGAGAGAGAGAGAGAGAGAGCGTTCATTCGCGTTATATCCACGTTCGTGTTAAATTTGCTTTCGTTTTAGCAGCAGTTTGAATGTGTAAAGAATTCATATTCGATTTACATCCAAACCATTAAAAAAAAAACCATCAGCAACGTATTTGAATGAAGACAGAATTTTGATTACATTCGCTTTTGTATGGCCTTCTCTCGACCCTCTGTGCGTTGTATGTGTATGCGTGCAGTGAGTGAGTATGTGTGTGAATGGTTGTGTAGTTCGCAAGTATGTTTCCTGGTTGTTTTAAAACAATGTAGTATAGATACATGCTTTTTCACAACGTATCTAGAATGAACAACATATCTGCTTTTATGTGTGTCAACTGAAAGGCCTCGTCATATATATAACAAAATTAGAAAGGTGATTTTATCTACAATTGTCTTTTCAAATGCAAAAGATTGTGCTTGTGGAAACTGTTTACGCCAAAAGCCCTCAAATTTTGGTTCGTAATCGATCCATGGGGAAACACAAACCTCTTCACCTCTCACCATATTCTCCCCCCCTGCCCCCCTTACATCCCCATCTTTTCAGTCTATCGCCACAATCTGTGTTTTAATGCCTTGGTAAAATTCTTTTCACATTCTTTTTTTCATTCACTCTAGTAGTAAGAATGTACAACTACAGTAGTATTTCTTCAATTAAAATGTGTCCAACATGTTTCAAACTGAGCTTGATAGCAGATCGAGTAGCACAAATGATCAGTATTGATATGCATAGAGCAACACCTTTCTCACAATAGAAACTACAGCTTTCAGACCAGGCAATCAACACCAATCAGCTCTCATGCTTTTGTCTGATTACACAGTTTGCTTGTAACATACAAAGCAAGATGCAGAAAAGGAAGAAAAAGAAGAGAAACAGTAGTAGCATACTACTCAATAGAGAAATAAAGACGATGGGGACAATGGGGTTGAATCAGTTTTTGTTGTGGTTAAATAAAATAACTGTGAACCCCTGTTTCAACAGAAGATTAGTGCATATAAATGCACAGGTTATGTGAATGTGTGTGTGTGTGTGTGTGTGTGTGTGTGTGTATTATGTATTCAAGCACATATTGTTTTGAATGTGAAAGAAGAGATTATCAAAAGGTATGTGCATGAACAATGGTGGCAAAACGGCCATACATGACTAAGCTTTACAGAAACACTCATAGATCAGTGAGAATTGGGGCCAGATCAAGGCCATCTCTACTGGCCAACAAATGAAACAAACACCTGTATGTCCATATGTTATTATGTATATGATGTATTAGAATTCATAGATGCACAGGCATGTTTGTGCATCAGTGTACGCTGTTTTTAAGTCTGCGAGCGAAACAGGGATTACCAGATAATAATTCAAGGGGAAAAGGATAGGGAGGAGTAAAGAGGAGGAGGAGGGGATGGGGAGGGGGGGGGGCGAGGGGAGGGAGGGGGGGAATTGCTATTTTATTGTCATTACCAAACAAGGTTTGTGAGAGAGAGAGAGAGAGAGAGAGAGAGAGAGAGAGAGAGAGAGAGAGAGAGAGAGAGAGAGAGAGATTCAGACAGAAGGACAAACAGAACAGAGACAAAACAGCACAATATTCCAAGATTTTTATTTTCACAGGCAAATCAGTGACTTTACGAAAAGATTATACTTCATTGTCCTATTCTCTCAAACACTGACATACAAGACATTAAAAAACCTTTTTCTCACTCTTCTATGCAACTCCTTGTATCACACTTATATTCAGGAAAATGACCAAAACTTACATTAAAAAAAGAAAAAGCCAGAATTACACTTTCATATATAGTACTGATGCCAACTCAACATTAAATCTCTATCCATCAACATAAACACAGGCACTCTCATAAACAGGTTCTTCCGCAGCTGCAGTCACTCAAAAGCCTCCAACCAGATACACAGACGTTCACTTCACACATCATTCTGAAGCATTCTGCTGCTTTGCAACAAAAAAAAAAAAATTAGCAGGATATGAGAGACAGGAAACATGTGAACATAATAAACAATGGGCACACACATGCTGGATAAAATGTGAAAAACTTACTCAGAAAAACACAGCACAGTTAGTAGCTGGAAAAATTTCAGATGTAGCTCTATCAATGACATACTCTCAGTTAAGTCATAAATAGCTGCATTTCAAAGATTTAGATTCCCTCTACAACAAAAAAACAATGAATGTAATTGAAAATAATAAGTTCTTTCCAATGTTTGATTCGATGCAAATGGAAAAAAAAAAAGGAAACAAAACATCCTGATGGTATTTGAATACTGCTGATTTCCTACAAGTGGGATTCTATATAAATGCATTCATGACCCAAAACTTTCAACTGAAAATTTTTTCATGGCCAGTCGCCCTTTACATGTGTGCATACATGTGCACACCTTGAAAAAATTCTTCTAGCTGCATTAGATTTTTGTACAATGTTCAAATGTTCTTGAAACTGCTGGAATTTTGGTTGCAGACGTCCCCTTTGCATACTGAATTTCATAACTGGAAAAATAATTAAGGAAAGAAAAGAAAAACAATAAAAAACTAAACCTAGCAGTTCTTCTTTACATCGTCTTGCTAAGGCTTCAGTTCCATGGCTAGTGTAAGGGGTCCGTCACTTTCTAATCCTTTCCTTCCGCTTCTGTTTATTCATGATAACTACACTCTTCCCTCTCCAACTTACAACTTATTCATGATAACTACACTCTTCCCTCTCCAACTTCCAACTTATTCATGATAACTACACTCTTCCCTCTCCAACTTACGAGGCAGTAACGCTTTCAAAACTGATCATGTTTTCAGTGGAACTGGTGAGCTCTGTTCTAAAAACATCTTTTTTTAAGTACTGTATCTGCCAAACATGAACAAAGGAATCACAAGACAAAACATGAGGCGTTTTGACCTCTTAGGCCTTCTTCCGGCAAGATAAACAGCACTCAGGACAATGCCTTTTGTCTTGTGATTCCTTTGTTGTGTTTGGCAGATCATGTTTGGCAGATACAGTACTTAAAAAAAAAAGTTTTAAGATTTATTTAGATTTCGGCCTGCAGTCACCTCACTTTGCAACTATGCGGGTAAAGGTGAGGACAGTGTGAACTGTGAAAGACAGCTCATGCAACATGTTTCCCTGCAAGCTGATCATGCACTGGCTTCAATGGCCTTCTGGGAGGGACCGTCCTCAGCAGCAGTGACCTGAAAACACACACAACACATATCTTATGACATGCTTGGCTTAACGTAGAGTATCAGTCCGAATGAACGCTTCGAATGTCATGAAAACTGTTCTTTTTTTGTTCAACATTCCTTTCGATCCTCTTAAATCAAGCTATCAAAAAAGCTAGAATGACTCGCAAGGATGCATTTTTCTGCTTTTCAAACTTCCGGTCTGCAAATTGCAAATTCAAAAAATTCTGTGATGAGAGTGATTTTTTTTTAAAGTATGACTGCAGTTTAGTCCATCATTTGAGTGGCAACACACTAATTGCTGCCTGGAAATACAAATGCCATAAGCGTGAAAATAAATTTTACAGGAGATGAAAAAAAACTGATTATTACCTCCACAAAATATACCGTGAGCTGAATTATGATACAAGTATTTTGATTACAGCACGTTTATGTTTAGGAAAATGTGATTGGGACTTGGCTACATTACGCCCCTTGGCCTCCTCTTATATTCATGTCATTGCCATCACACACACACATACAAATGCTAAATGGAAGAAGTCGATGCTTTGAGGAGAAGAGACAGGAAAGCATGTGTGACTCAGAGCAAAAAGTTCTGAAATGAACTTTTAAGTGTCATACATGTTTTGTTACCGAGTAAAACATTCATGGCAAAGTTGAAAAGTGACGAGACAGAGCAGCATCCTGACCTTCTCTCTGAACTCTGAGAGGTCCCTCCTCATGGCATATGCATCTTCCCCGTCAGCATAGTACTTGGGCTCAATCTCACTTATTCTTCTGTTAAAGTGATAACAAGAAAAAAAAACCAACATGACTGTCATGCCATCAATATACCATTGATAAAAGTCGAAAGTATAGTACTAAATGAAATAAAGCAGAGAAAACTTGAATTTTACATGATGCAGACCTACACTCTCAATTACAAGAGAAAATACACCCCACATCACCAACAAGCACAAACTGAAACACACATACACATCAGCACCCATACCCACAGAGTTTCCACAACTGCAACTCTAGACAAAAAATATACACCTGGATGAGAGGACCAAGAAATTGACAACAAAACTGAAGCATCATGCTAGCATGGCATTCTGGTATACAGAATTAAATACAAATTTTTCTTTCTTAAATTACATCTGATGATCACAGTGATGCTATGGAGATCTTTTCCTTTTGTTTTCAATTTTCTTGAATGCCTGATCTTGCAGAACTGACTTGTATCCCTCAGTGGTAGAACCTCAATTTTTGATGTTTTCAAAAGTATGAATATAGTGGCGTTTCCACATATGAACTCCTCTAGTCTTCACTTTCCTTAAACTAGCCAGACAGGATTTACGGTTAACTGACATTCTTTTTGTTTGAATGCATACAAATGCCTAAAAAAAAAAAAAGGTACAAGTGATTTAATTGATATTTTGTGAAATGTGTCCCAACCTGCTATGTTCTATGAACACTAAAAAAGTTGAAAACAATATAAAATTGAGTAATTTAGGGGGGAAAAAGGAAAATCCGGATAGATGGGAGGAGGAAAAAAAAGAGAAAACATAACAAAATCACCAACCTATAAAGCTTTTGATGAGATGATAGTCAGCATGTATACATTATCTGGGGTACAGATGTTCTGGAATCTGTCTTAACTATTAAAAGTTTTGACAATTGTCACCACTCCACCCTCTCCCTCCATCAAAATGTCTGTCAAACACAGCTCACTGTATTTGTCTTATCCACAGAATGCTCTTCTACCCTTTGTGCTTTGAAAGCTATTTTTGACTGGCAACTGCCTGTGTCTTTACATTGCTGGTCACAATAGCACTCTCACTTAACTTCTTAAGTTATACATCCATGACAATGTCAATAACTGGCTATGTGTGTTGTCTGCACCTTCCCAAATGAACTAACCTGACACTCAAACTGAGTGTCCCCAGTCAAATCCAAAACACTTCTATGATGATGTTTAAGCTACTGACAGGATTCATACTGATACAGTCTTTAGTTATTATACTATGAAGCTAACCATAATGCTGGCAGCAGCAGCAGCCACTTAGGTAAGGAAACTGTGCATATAATTGTCCACATCCTTAAATTCTTGTGAAACACATCTGAAAAAGCAACATCTATCTATTTACCTATCTATCTGTCTGTCTCTATATCTGTCTATCCATCTATCAATCTATATGAAAATAAGAATGAAAATCAAAAGTAAAGAAAAAAAATGTGCAAAAAATTTCTCATCAAGCTTGTGATTGCATTTAAAATTAAACACAACAGTCACACATAACTTTTAAATTTTTGGACAAAATTTTGGTTCCAAATCTTTCAACACACACAAAGTGGTTGGACATCACCGATTATAAATCAGTTTTCCTCAACTTGAACGACATGAAGTGGAAAATGATATACCATCCTACAACAACTACGAAAACTTGAGTGTCTCTGTATACAAATGCAGCGCAGCTCTGTTGCTCTTGCGCACATGTAGGGACACATACTGGGCATTGAAACACTCCACCATGGCCCGTGAGGCCTGGTCCATCAGCTTCTGTGCCAGACCCAGACGTCGATGGGAACGTTTTACTGCCTAGAGCAGTTGAAAAAGGAATGGAAATAATAAGTTAGATTATAGGCTTTAGAAAAAGAAATGGAAAAAAAAATGTTAGATAAATCATGATTGTCATTAGTGACACTACAGAAGCATTAGCTGTTATGCATTCATACTGGAAACAGCTGAGAGTTAGTTATGTAAACCACAACAGGATTTCATGCAGGTACCATCCACCGGCAACTGTTCAGCAACTTTCTATCACATGTTCATCTCAAGTGATAGCTTAAAATAAAAGTAATTTAAAAAAAAACGCACTGGATGTCAAATGCAGGGATGCTAATCCCTTTGATCTTTTTTTTTTTTTTTTTTTTTTTTTGGGGGGGGGGGGGGGGGGGAACATTTTTTTTAAATACTAAATAGCAACAAAATGAATTTGTGGGGAAAAACTCTCTGTCCTTCAGTTGCACTGACATGCATACAATGTTCACCTACAGAATAACATAGAACTATAGAAACATTTAGCTGTAATAAAAGAAAAATTCTTTCATTGATACATGTGGCCAGCTTCCCAAGAATCATGATTTAATGCACAATGAATGGCTACATTTTGGTATAACTTGGCCAAAATGTCTGTTTCCGCTGCATCTTAACAATTGCAGCTAAATCAACTGCGCTAAATTGTGTAATTAAATCAGAACCTCTTCCATCAAAATACATGATGTCGTGAAGCAAAGACCAGACACAACCTGAGAAAAAGAATATATCAATATATTTTCCTGTTAAGAAAAACAAATTAGCTGATTGTCCATTCGAGAGTATATTTATATATTTTCCTGTTTAAGAAAACAAATTAGCTGATTGTCCATTCGAGAGTATATTTATATATTTTCCTGTTTAAGAAAACAAATTAGCTGATTGTCCATTCGAGGCAGATTCATCTTCAACATACACATGACTGCCTTTGGCTCAGCTTCATCACCTGTAGTGTGACTTGCCATTCCAATCCATGCTCAGTGAATCATTTGTGTAACTGCACTGCATACCTACCAAGCAGCTTAGTAGAACTTTACAACAAGAAAGTGGTTTAATACCCTATGTGAATGAAAATGAGGTCATTGAAACAGTTATGATATTAGTTAAACATCAGAATAAACTGCAACCAGTAGTAAAATAAACTGCAACCAGTAGTAACAAAATGTGATGAAATCGTGACAAGTGTCATGTCTGCAAACTGGTACACACAAATTACATACAGTCAGAAGGATGGAATGAATGGAAAGAGAGAGAGAGAGAGAGAGAGAGAGAGAGAGAGAGAGAGAGAGAGAGGGGGAGAGAGAGAGAGAGAGAGAGAGAGAGAGAGAGAGAGAGAGTCCAAAAACAACAGAAAAAAAAAAAGCATTACAAAAAAAAAAAAAAAAACAAAAAAAAAAAACCTGTTGTCAACTATGACTTGACAATAATGATAATTTTCTGCATTTAATTCCTCACAAAAATACTAAATACAACTAAAAAACAGTGAGAGTACAACCCTTCTGAGACTCTATGAAATTGTTTCTATTTTTTCAGTTTGGAAAAAGATCAGCAGAGATGGATGACAGAAAAAAAGTTAATATTCCCAGTTCTGCCAATAAAACGAATATCATGTTTAACCGAAGGCAATGCCTCCCCCCACGCCCTCTTCCCAACTCCTATGCTCAAGCCAATCCCCATCCCCCATTTTTCTCTTTTGGTATGACAAAATTGTTCAACACACACACACTAACATCCACACATGACTTCTCCTCCCCTATCCCCACAGCAAAACAAAGAAAATAATCTTTTCCAGTTTGTGATAACACCTCTTTACTACAGGTGTACCTTTTATAGTTAATCATTCAATGACTTTTTTCCCCAATGGCCTTTGCTTTGAGTCCTATGTTAATGTTCTCCAATAATAAATTCACTGATGTGGTTCACTGATACTGGGAGGTCACTCACCAGTGAAGTTATATGGCCATGGGGCACTGAGTCCTCTGGATCCTCTTCCCTGTCAGGAGCAATAAACAACTTTTATCAACATTATCAGCCTGGTACTTTCATGAAAAAGAAAGAAAAAAAAAATCTGACACGACACAATCCCCGTGAAACAAAGGGTCAAATGAAAAAGTTCACAAAACAAAAGTTTAAGTCTATGAATTTATTGCAATTTTAAAGTAAAAATACTTTGTTTACTTCTCCATAGTGAGTGTGTGTGCGTGTGTGTGTGTGTGTGTGTGTGTGTGTGTGTGTGTGTGTGTGTGTGTGTCTGTGTGTTTGTGTGCGTGTGTATGTGTGTAGGTTTGTGTGCATGTTTGTATGGACAGCCCAACAAAACAAAAAAAAAAGTTAGGAGTACAGTTACCTACAAGATAATCACTGATGCTCAAGCTTAAATACTCTAACAAAATAGTGTAAAACTCTCTGAGAAAACAAGATGAAACATAGGGCAATATTTTGAACATTTCATATTTGATTCATACATTCACAGACTAAAAAAAAAAAAAATATATATATGATCTGCAGTATCCTCGACTGCTTCCTAATGGCTGTCCCAGCAAAATGCAATACTTCTGAAAGAGCAAAAACATAAATCTAAAATCATCCAAAATAAGCGAGTTTTCTTTTGCAAGATATATGGTGCAAGAAACCAATGTAGCCCTTAGGTGTCTATTTCTTTACCTTACTTACTTACTAACTTAGTCAAGAGCACAGATAGCTCTTTCTTTTTTATTATCACCTTATTATTACTTGCAAGTGTACAGGTATCTATTTCCCATACCTTATCTATACACTCAAGTGTTTTTTTTTTTTTTTTTTTTTTTTTTTTTTTGAGAACAGAACAGAATTTTATTCAGTAAGGCCAAAGCACCCATTTGAAGGAGTGTGAACATTGATGGTAGTCGTAGTAAGACAAATTCTAATGATACTATCAATTCATCATCTGTCTGGGAGCTAATCAAAGAAACAAAGAGAAAAATGGAAACACTATCATACCAGTCCATATATGGTGTTATACACTAAACTGATGCCAACTGAATTGTAAGATTGGTAATTCAGGTCATTGCTATTTTTTTTTCTTAAAGGCTTTATATTGATATATAGCAAAATTACTGATGATCTGTGCGTTTTGTGACGCTAAAAGGAACGATAATCTGAAGTCGCTGGGATTGTTGTAATATTTTGGATGGATTAAACTGCGTCTCAAATCATCAAAAGCAGGACCAAAAAAAAAAAAAAAAGTGCATTTCATCATCAGCGGCAGATGTGCACAACGGACATTTTGTCCTACATTGACCATTCCTTTTGAATCTTGAACTATGTTCTGATGAATCAGACATTCCAAATTATGTAAATATTGTCAGAATGTATGGAATAAATCAATCCAAACCCAATAGTAAGTATGGCTCCAGACCATGCGATGCCTTGAATCTCAAGTGTTATTTAGTTTAAGTCACTAAAAGGTTACAGATGAAAGCTGTTTCATTTTCAATCACTTTTTATAGATCTTTCCCAAATTTACTGAAACATGCATGTGGGTCACACACACAGAGAAGTCTACCAGTCAGTAGATAAGCTCAAGTGCCATCTAATGTCGACAGATAAATTCAAGTACAATCTTTCTTAAACAAAGAAATGAAAAGCAAGCAAATGATAAATATCCGTTCAGTAATACCTCAAATGATTCACTCAGAAAATGAAAACTGAAAGATTCCTTTAGAGAGAGAAAAGAAGAGATTATACAGAGAAGAAACATGCAAATATCTAACTAAACAGAATTTAATAACAGATGGAACAAGCACATCTGATTTAACAGAAATTAACAGAAGAAGCATGCACATCCAATCTAACAGAAATTAATTCAATCAGGAACGTCTGACTCTTGCGTCTTGGGCCAAAAGTGAGACTGAAACTGTAAAAGGTATGGAGTATCCTCCTTGTTATCTGACACTTTGTTTGTGGTTTAATAGGTTAAAAGAAAATTCCAAATTTACAGAATTCATATTTTTTTTATCTTTATTTTGTTCATCAAACATTGAACAGACCTGTCAATGTTAGAGTATGTTTACACTCTTTACTGATAGTGATGCTCATTCATCATACTGGGAGCTGTGCCAGGCATGCATACATGAAGTCCAACATTATGACAGCGCTGCATGAAACAAAAACTAGTGCCCAAAGAAATATTGCTCTTTGGGTAGAAGCAGATTCTTTCAGTCAGATAGTGAAACCATTTTGTCCTTACATCTTTGCCAGCACGTATCCAACAATCTTTCCGCCTTCATCCTCAGCCACATATGACAACTGGAAAATACAGAAAATGTTTGGGCATGTAACATATAGATCTTCTAATAACCATACGCATCATCCCCCCCCCCATTTTTTTTTTTAAAGAGTAAACTGTATCCTTGCATGCCCACTTAGGTCTACAACAACACGTCACTAAAAAATGAATTCATAATCCACTGATCACACTGTCACACACACACACACACACACACACACACACACACACACACACACACACACACACACACACAGAGAGAGAGAGAGAGAGAGAGAGAGAGAGAGAGAGAGAGAGAGAGAGAGACAGACAGACAGACACAGACAGACAGACAGACAGACATCGATAAAGAGACAGGCCTCTATCTAGACATTTGGAGACACACACACAAAGATAGAGCAATACAATGAGACAGACACTGAGACAGACTGACAGAGTGAGAGACAAAGACTTGAAACAGATATGGTGAGAGAGAGACAGAGAGACAGAGAGAGAGACAGAGAGAGAGAGACAGAGACAGAGAGACAAAGAGAGAGAGAGAGGCTTCAGATACATTTTTATTGACAATGGCTTACATAGCCTTTATGTCATACATTAATATTTGCAGCGCCAAACAAAGCAATGCAAAGAAACAAAAATTCATAACTGATCATGTTAATATTGATGTCAGGACTCAAAACCATGTCGTAGAAAAGGAAAAGTACAAGTAATATAAATCATTGCTGCTGGACCACATAAGTCATGAACGTCCATTTCACTATTATTCATGATAGCGAAGAGAACGAAAATATTTTAAATAAGGTCATCAAACTGCGTAAGTTCCATGAAAAAACCCTCAAACATTAGGAGTTGTTACCGAAACATAGAGAGAGACTAAGGGATGAGGTAGTGAGGGATGAAAGATGCTGTATACCTGGGGCCATGACAGACCATGGTAGAAATAGTATTTCATCTGGTAATTTTCCGGCAGACACAGCAGATTGCAGTGCTGCATGTTCATCAGGTCTTCCGGCTGAAAAAAAAACAACAAAAAACAACGGAATACATAGGAATAATATACATGTGTAAACTTATTCATAAAGAAGAAAAAGGGTAGAAAAACCCTGTACTACACCACCTAAGAGAAAACTACACGTATTATTTTTGTTAAAATGTACTTTACCAAGCACAAACTTCAAAACAACAGTAACCCTTGTGCAGTGATTTGTGCGACCTATATAGGTGATTACTGATAGGATGACCGAGCTTGACATGTCCTGCAACATTATCTGTCGGTCTAGTTGCAAAGTGAAATGACTGCAGGCGGAAATCTAAACAAATCTTAAATAAATGTCAGCGAACCGCCCAGAGAAACATGGACAAACGAGTCACAAGACAACACACGTTGTGTTGTCTTGTGACTCGTTTGTCCATGTTTCTCTGGGCGGTTCGCTGACATTTATTAAAGAATTATCTGTCGGATTTTCAACCGCAGCTACCTCCAGCCCACAATGTACTGAGGCTCAAATGGGAAAGAAGCTGTGACAATCTTTCCTGAATACTCATCCGAGTCACTGGCGATCCTCAGAAAGAAGAGTTCTGCTGATTCCTCTAGGCACTGTCAACTGGGTGATTTGTTACTGGGAAACATCACCTCAGAACACATTCCTCTTGTCCCAATAACAAGTTTAGGATCAATACGGAATTTGTTTTTGATCCATATATGAAGTTTTATCACCGTATCAGTGTAGTTTCCCTTTTCTTCTTCTTCCATCAGGTGATCATCTTCGACATGACAAAAATTACTTCCCACACTGTGGTTATGTCAACAGAATGAAGAGCTGAACTTCTGAACGTCTGTGCAAGAACAGTAGGGGAGGGAATAAACAGAGTCTGAGGGTCTGAGACAGTCCCAAGCTCGTCATTCAACGAGCCAGACGTTTTTATGCTAACTATGTTTGGTTGTCTGTCGCTGAGTGTCAGTCTGATAAAACCAGACATGGGTCAGATCAATTAAGCATCACATAGTAGCGCAGTCCCCTCTCCCTTGAAGAGCAGGAATGAAGGACCAAGGAGAGGAAGGGGGAGGATGGATAAAGAATGGGGCAAGTATGAGGGTGGCATGGTGTGTGGGTGCTGAAGGACTGTTGTTTATAGCTATGTTCATTGGGAAAGAGTGCATATCCAGACTGGTGTGCATAGACAGTGGTGTGTGTGTGTGTGTGTGTGTGTGTGTGTGTGTGTGTGTGTGTGTGTGTGTGTGAGAGAGAGATGTGCATGTGGGTTTAAAAACAGATGAGAAAGAAAGAAAGAAAACCAAACAGTCATAATGATAAACTGTGCTTGTACAGTGAAGGCAGTGGAATCTTGTTCCCTTTCTCAAACAATGAAGGAAAGAACACCCATCTCATGATTGAAGCAGAAAACTGGAGTTTCATCAAATTATCTCCCTCATTCACCATAGCCATCATATGTCTATGACCAAGCTGATCTTTCCCCCATCATCCTACCCTCTTACCACTTATCCTTTACCCAGCTCTCCCAATTCCTCCCTCTCCTCGTCTTACCACAGATTCAGATCATACTTTTTAAGGCAAGAGGACTGCCTGTTGATGGGACGTTTAGTATAAAAGCAGAACACTGACGGTATGATTTTGATAGTCATATACTAGGGTTGTGACCCTGTCTGTGTTGAAACAAAAACCAAACAAACAAACAAAAAAGAAAGGTTACTTGCTGTTCTAAACTTGCACTGTTGCAGACTATCACCATGGCAAAAAAGGACATGTTACCTAGTACAGTTTGGAGCAATTTATGTAGTGGCCCGTAAAAACTGACGTGCATAGCCTGTTCCACTGGAACATTGTATTTATTGGAATTGGAACATTGTTTACACCTTCCCGAATTGAAGTAGGCCTACAACTACGAGGTTGCGTTACAAGACGAGGTAAACGGAGAGCTTCAAGTTCAAGTTCGTTGTTGTTCAACCGTTTACATGCTAGTACCGGCCTTCGCCAAGCTAATAGTCCCCATTACCGCGACGATATACCGTAAATAAAAGAATAATCACGTGAATTTTTTTTATCGAACAACAACTTCATGATAAATAACATCAAATTGATATACTTACAGCAGCACATCTAATATTCATTTTCGCAACTTAATCTGCACTTTTTGGCAAACACACGGGGTCTCGAGCACTCTCTCAGGTTTTACAAGGGAAGAGACTCACAATAACTTCCGGTTTCTTCAATGGCAAGGGACGCGATCGACAGGTATTTATGTCGTCATGCACGCTGAGACACCTGCGTTTACTCAATGCATTGTCTCCACAACTACGTAAAATCGAAGGTAAAAGTAGAAGTATCAAAATTATCTTCATATTTTATTGCAACACACTTCATATTTCCGTTAGTGCAAATTATTTACCGGTCTGTCAGCCTGAGCTAACATGCTATTGATAATTCAATGATTCTAATTCTATGGAATCATTCTAATTCAGGAAGGCGTTTTTTCGGATTAGTCTCGTGTTTCAGATGTACCGATGTTTGGCTTCAACCACAGTTACAGCCAGGAAGCCAATTAGATTCCTCTTCGTCCTTTTCTGTTTCTTTCTTTCTTCTTGTAATCTAAGAATTTTGAGGTTTTGTAGATTGTCCCATGTAGCGCCACTCTGTGCTGGTTCATCGATCAAACTGGGAAAAAGTTTAGAAGCATTTAAACAGTCTTGCAAAGTCCTGTGTCATACTCCCTTCCTGTTACTCCCCCTTTCCACTTGTCTTTATTTCTGTGGAGAAAAGTCATCATTCAAAACATGGACACTGTTCTCCATTAAAGGATGAAAGGCAGGGAGTGGTGAATCATGGAGATTGGGGCTCTGAAGTAGAACTTTTTTTCCCTCTGTCCCATCTTCAGTGCCACCTCAGTGACACTGCACTCACATTGCTCATTCTAACCCCTCTTCCCCCCTCCCACCCACAGCTACAGCCCAGCCAGTCCCACTGCAGCCCTGGCACTGGCAATCCACAGAGAGCAGTCAATGTCAAGTCATCAGGAGGGCAACCCACCTGCTGCACTGCTGCTGAGTCACTTCGGTGGTGTTCAGTGGTGCCTCTTCAAATCTACTTACGCAGGACACTGCCTACTAAAGCTCCCTACTGACAATAATTGCTTAGTTGTGGAGCTGGCGTGAGTGACTCTCCCTCTGGAGGGTGCCACCAAACTCATCAATGACAGCCTTTAAGGATTTGCCAATATGATGACCCAGATGGAATCAAACCAAAGTCATAAACATGGAGCTGACATTAAAACTGATGTTGCCAAGAGAGCAGGGCATGAAGGGCCAATTTGAGACCTTTTTTGTAATATGGTGATTGATGAGAATGAGGATGATAAAGATGATACTATAGATACTTTGGACTTCCATTCCAGTCTGAGACTGCATCTGTACTCTATGCTTACTTTCATAACCAGGCCTGAGAGATACAGACACCTGCAGTGTTGGTCAGGAAAGTTGAGCAACACTCTCAGGGACGTATCCATTTAATGGATGAAACTTGACTGTGTGGTCCCAGTCTCCCCAATTGAACCAGTAGCAAACTCAGCTCTGGATAGGAGCCGGTTGGGGCAGAAGAATCCCACATGGCTCTAATGGTGTAATGTTAACAAACATAAATAAAAGGCCAGACGTGGTAAGGAAACGTCCGTTGTTTTCTATATTCTGTAACCAAGGTGACATCGTTGATAATACGAGAATCTCGCAAGGGCGCTTACTCTACATTCCCTTTCTAGTTTTGACAACTGACATGCATCGAACATTTCCAAATGATGGGAACAAAAACAAACAACATGCAACTCGCTGGTTGGTAAATTCAATGAACATCTTCAGTCCAAATTGATTCGCGACACATCTTTCTTCCGTTTGTTTCGTTCCGTTCTTCCAAAGAGTTCATCTTCCGTCCGAAAATGCGAATACCAGTCTTTGAAAACGTTGAAACACCAGCAAATAAATTGTAAAATTACTTAATTAGCAAGTACACTGTATTCCTTTACAGATCAAGTCTCTGGGGTGTTTGCACTTTTCTTCCTGATCTGGTGTATACAGTCTTTGGATGAGTCTGTTCAACTGTTGAGTTGTCTGGCTGTAGATCCTGGGTCGCAGCTGGAACTGATGGAGTGGACTTTCTTTGGGAGTGGGCTGCATCACGGGTCTCCAGCTTCTGCTTGGGAAGTGTGGAGGATGCCCTCGGAATTGTTTGATGTGGTTTCTGCTTCTCACTTCTCCGGCGGATGTGATGTCGGTTACGCCGTTGCGTGCCGCTGTCAGTCTGGACAACAACTGACCGTGGGGAAGAGTTTTCTGCTACAACTCCTTTTTTGGTGGTTGGGGTCTTCAACCAAACAGGTTGGTCTGTGCTGAGCTTTGGCATTTCTCGTGCTTTGTGCCTCAGGTCGAAGTAGTATTTTTGCTGATTTTTGATGCGTTCATCTTTCTTCTTGAATTCCTGTACATCTATTTTGACAGGAACATGCTGAGCTGAAAATGTAGGTACACAGTTTCTGAGTTTTCGACTCATCAGAAGTTCAGCAGGGCTGTAACCATGTTGAAGTGGGGTAGTGCGGTAATTCAACAGGGCAATGTAAGGGTCTGTTGACTTTTTCAGTAGGTTTTTCACTGTTTGTACAGCCCGTTCAGCTTCACCATTTCCTTGAGGGTGGTAGGGACTACTGGTGATGTGGGTAAATGAGTATTCCAGAGAGAATTTCAAGAATTCTTGAGAGTTGAACTGCGGACCGTTATCTGAAACAACTACTTCAGGTATTCCAAATCTTGCAAAGATGGGTTTGCAGTGCTCGATGACGGCTACTGACGTAGTCTGTTTCAGGTGGACAATCTCTACCCAACGAGAGTAGTAGTCTACTACTGTCAGATATGAATTTCCATTCAGCTCAAAGATATCCATAGCAATCTTCTGCCATGGGTATTCTGGAATTTTGGTTGGCTGTAGAGTTCCGGCGGGTAAACTTCTTTCTTTTTCACAGGTAGCACAAGTGCCAACGACTTCTTCAATTCTCTTTGAGAGTCCTGGCCACCAGACGCTACTCCGGGCTAGTGCTCTGCACTTGACTACACCTTGATGTCCTTGATGCAGTCTGTGCAAGATGTCATCTTGTAGCTCAGCAGGTATCACAAGACGACTCTGGAACAGCAGAAGGCCTTGTTGAACCGTCAGGTCTGTGCGTACAAGCCAGTACTGTCGCAGGTTTAGGTCTTTCTTTGCTGTTTCCGGCCAATGATCCAGCTTGCAGAAGTTCATGACCTGGTTACAGATCTTGTCAGAGCACTGTTTTGCCGAATCTCCTCCAGCGTGCATCACTAGCAGGTATGATTTCAATAACTGAGCAGACAAACGCATTAATCTCAACCTCCATTAAGTGATCCTGTTCGGCAGGAGTACACCCAGGAGCCCGAGACAATGTGTCTGCCGTCATCAAGTTCTTTCCTGCAGTGTATACAATGTTGTACGTGAATCTCATCATTCGCATGCGAAAGCGCTGTATTCTTGGTGTCAGCTCATCCAGCAGCTTCGTTTTCATGAGCCGAAGCCACCGATGTTATTTCCAGCTACATTTCTTTCTGTGAACACATGATTGTACCTACTAAAACTATCAAAATATTTCCGACAAACAAACCTTGGGTTACAAAATCTCTGAAAATAACTCTAAATGAGAAAAAAAGAGCTTTTCAATCAGGCAATAAAAAGCGATCGTAAGGTTGTACAAAAGAAACTGCAAACGGAGATTGAAGAATCAAAGAGAGCTTACAAGAGAAAAGTTGAAAACATGTTCCAGAATGGAAATATGCGAGATGCATGGAAAGGAATAAAGGTTTTATCAGGTTCAGGAAAATGTTCAAACCAAAATATTAGTACAAAAAAAAACAGCAAAAGAACAGAAGCAATTTGCAGAAAAGCTGAACGATTTTTACAGTAGATTTGATGATAAAGATTTTAGTAAAGAATTAAAGGAAGTGAAGGAAGAACTCCAAAGCAATGTTAAAAAACGATGTTGATGGAAGCGATTCTGTTGTGATTGAGGAAAATGATGTTCAGTTTTTTTTTCAACGTTTTTAATGTGAGAAAGGCAATGGGCCCTGATAATATCTGTGGAAATTGTTTGAAGGTGTGTGCTTCTCAGCTCTCCTATGTTTACAGTCGTTTGTTTTACCTGGTCACTTAGAGAATGTATAATTCCTGTTTTATGGAAAAATGCCACTGTATGTCCAGTTCCCAAAAAACGCAACCCAAGCTGTTTAAATGATTACCGACCAGTTGCCCTCACATCTGTTGCAATGAAATGTCTTGAAAAGAATTGTCCTCGGTTATGTTTTAAAAGATACTACACAGTACCAAGACCCGTTTCAGTTCGCATACCAACAGAACAGATCAACAGATGATGCCACACTCACACTTCTCCATCATGCTTTTTCACACCTCGAAAAACCTGCCTCCTTTGTACGCATTCTCTTTATTGATTTCTCATCAGCATTCAACACCATACAACCACATCTGATGGCAAAGAAACTCATTAACATAAATGTGGGGTAACAAGTTCATTCTTTGGATAATTGATTTCTTACACAGAGGACACAGTCTGTTCGATATCAAAGTGTTGTTTCGTCTTCCAGAGTCATTTCAACTGGCGCACCCCAGGGTACTGTTTTATCACCAGTGCTTTTTACTCTGTACACAAATGATTGTTCAGGAAGTGGTTCAACTTTGTACATTAAATATTCAGATGACTCAGCACTTGTAGATCTTTCCAACTCTGATTCTGTTTACTTCAAGGAGGTTCAAAGATTTGTGACACTGGGCGAATCATAACTATCTTGATCTGAATGTAACAAAAACGAAAGAATGTTGATTGATTTTAGAAAGAATCCAAAAGCTGTACCACCACTTTTTATCAAAGGTGCTGAAGTAGAACGTGTTGAATCATACAAATATTTAGGAACTTTTATAGATAATAAGCTGAATTTTAAATCCCATGTTGAGTATGTCCACAAAAAATGTCAAACCAGATTATATTGTCTTCGCAAGCTGCGATCATTTCATGTGAATACTGCATTCTTCGGAATTTTATTCATGCTTCTTGGAATCTGTTCTAACTTTCTCATTTATGTGTTGGTATGGTGGGTTGACTGTGAAGAGCAGAAATGTGCTTGAGAACGTGGTGAACGTGGGAGGAAAAAATCGTTGGTGAGAGACAAAAAAGTCTGAGTGAGCTATACAGGTGCCGTGTTGTTTGTAAAGCGAAGAAGATTACGTGTGACCAGACCCACGTTCTTGCAAATCAGTATGACCTTCTCAGTCAGGACGAAGATATCGATCGGTTAAATGCAGAAGTGTCAGATTTAAACAAAGTTTTATCCCCTGTCCATGATTTCATGAACCGAGAAGATGTTTAATTGAAATCCAAATTCCTCTATATGAATGTATGTCATATGTGAGAAAATGGGTAATGTGGCTAAATTATTGTTATTTTGCTGTGAATGTGTGTGACCAAAATTAATTTTTGTTTATGGTCAGTTTCGACTGTAAAATTTGACAGTCCCAGTAAGTAGTCTGCAAACTTTTCGCAGCACCAAGTCACAGCTAAGGCTCATTTTTGAATTGTGCGTATCTTTGTTCTGTTGCGGACAAAGACCTAGATGCATAGAACACTGGCTTCCAGTCGTTTTCTTCTTTCTGCAGTAGGACTCCGCCTAATCCAAACGAAGATGCATCCACTGAAACTTTCGTAGGCTTGTCTGGATTGTAGTGAGCAAGCACTGGTGTTGAACTCAGCTGCTTTTTGAGAGTTTCAAAGCTTTCTGTTGTGGTTCATCCCAAGTCCAGTCACTCTCCTTTTTCAATAGATCTCTCAGTGGTTTTGTAGTATCAGCCATGTGGGGAGCAAATTTTCCTACATGGTTTACCATTCCCAGAAACCGTCGCAATTCAGAGATGTTCGTTGGTTTGGGGAAGTTGGTAATGGCTTGGACTTTTTCTGGATCCATCTTGATTCCTTCATTTGATATAATATGCCCAAGAAACTTCACTGAATCTGTTGAGAAGGTGCATTTTTCATTGAGCGTGACACCGGCTTTCTTATCCTCTGCAGGACAATTTTCAGTCGGCTGTCATGTTCTTGCTGATCAGTGCCTGTCACTAGGACGTCGTCAATATCACAGATGACGCAGGTATCCCCTCCAGTATGCAAGTCATCTCTCGGTGAAACACTTCGGACCTGAACTGATCCCAAACGGTAGACGTTTGTAGCAGTATCTGCGAAGGGAGTGATAAAAGTGGGTCAGTTCCTGACTTGGCTTCATCCAGTGGTATCTGTGAAATCCACTATTACAAGTCAAGCTTAGTGAAGACTTTGGCACCATCCAGTTGGCTAATAGTTGGGTCTGTGGTAGGAAGTGGAAAAATTTTCCCGACGGAAACTTTCATTCAGTTTGGTGAAATCAATGCACAATCGGATTTTTCCATTGGGCTTGGC
>JADBJO010022367.1:10000-17500 GCA_016801955.1 Conus betulinus | reverse complement strand
ATCCCACATTGCAACAACCCCCCAGCATGCCTCCCCCCCCCCCTCCCCCCACCCCCCCACCGTTTTTGTTTTGTCGGAACCTCACATTAGGCTGCTGGAGTTAAAGGCACGTCATGGAATAAAAACTGTCTTTGAGCAAAGATAGTTTCCGCTCCGGTTGTTCATGGACTTTTTGGTGTGTTCTGGACTCAAGAGTCTAATAAAACTTTACCTGAGGGAAATTTTCGGCCCGCAAAACTGCTGGTCTTCATCAGCCCAGATGACTGGTAGTTGTTGTGGGTGTTGGTGACCTCTGAGTTGTCATCTCTGGTGGAGTGATTGGTGTTCAGCACACACTTGTAAAACTGGGGGGGGGGGGGTAGGTCATAGCCACAGTCCCTCTGTTCTCCTGTTCAAAGCTAGTGTGTTCTGAGCACCTATCACTCCACAGAGATGACAACTCAGAGAATAACCCACACCGCACCACAACTACCAGTCAGTCTGGGCTGATGAAGACCAGCAGTGGCTGGCCGGAAAATTTCCCCACTAGTAAAATTTCATTAGACTCTGATTCAGAACACACAAAAACACACAAAAAACTGTCCTTGTTCCATTTTATATAAAGCCGCTTGAACAATGTCCGGACATCCTATTTGTAAAGAAATTTGGAACTTTAGGACTGGGCATAAACGCCAATGTGTCAACTTGTGGCTGCACATTTTTTTTTTTTTATTTAGCCTTTTGAGGTCACTCTACTCTTATTTTCCTCAAGGAAATTTTGCGTCCAACTTTGCATATCTCAATGCTGTTTGTCTTGCCTGCAGAAGACCAAAGAGGTAGAAACGCGTCGTGTTTTTGTATTACAAATTTGTTTGTCCTCTTTCATTCGGGGCGGAACTAGTAGTTGTTCATTCCAGTTTTGTTTCATCTGGAAAGTCACCTGATCAGGTCGGGTCTGGTGCTTTGTCGGTCATCAAGAAAACACAACCCGACACACACACACACACCCACACACCACACGAACAACACACACACCCACACACCACAAACACACACAAATGAAGGGAATGCTACGGGATGTGGTAAAGACAGAATGTGACCTAAGGACGGATACAATACATTTTGGAACGGATCCGGATCAAAGACGGATCCCTTTTTTATCCCATTTTTTTTTAATCACTTTTTTTTTTTTTTCAACACAACAATTTGGCGAGACTGTTTTTTTTTTTTTTTTTTTTCTTTTTTTTTTTTTTTTTTTTTTTTTTTTTTTTTTTGCGGAGGGGGGTGGAGGAAGGGAGTGAGAACTAGGGGGTAGGGAGAGGAAGATGGAGGAGGGTAGGTGGAGGGGAGAGAGGGAGGGGGGGAGGGCGGGGGGATCTTTTTACCCTGTCAGTACAGCTATTTTAGGTCAACAAGAAACTTTTTCATCGTGTATAATCTCTGACCAAAGTTTCGACAGTAACGCCTCCGTATGTTGACTATCTTTGACCTGACCCCCTGACTAACGGTCAGGCTTATACAGAAGCCCCTTATGCTAAACAAAATTTTTGTAAAACTCTGTTCCCTGGATTTGACTCCCCATCCGTCTGGTTGTAGCCAGAACCAGTGAGCAATATAACTCTTTATACTCTGTTTGTGTTGTGTTTTGGGTGTGTGTGTGTTTTATGGTGCTGTTAGTGCGTGCGTGGCGTGCGTGCGTGCGGTGCGTGCGTGCGGGTGCGTGCGTGCGTGCGTTGTGCGTGGCGCGTGCGTGCGGCGTGCGTTAGTGCAGTGCGTGCGTGCGTGCGGTGCGTGTGCGTTGTGTGTGTGTTCTCGTGTGTGGTTGTGTGTGTGTTTGGAGGGGGAAGGAGAAGTTGGAAAATACTCACGGCAGATAGAAACCTGCAGCTGCCCACTATCAGAAACGTAGCTGAGACAATGAGGGACTCGGTCAGGTGAAAATTTAGGTTTGATGCAGGCCTGGGTGCGATAGTTTTTTGGAGATATACCAAGAGATATACGATGGAATTCGGGGGAGTTGATCAAAATGAAGATCCCTCCCTGCTCTATATTGCTGGAGATCTACACTCACCTGAGAGTACGTAAGTCCTTGTAGTCGCTGAGGTGAAGTTTGTATCTCCTGAATTATTTTTATCTCTGTCGACGTGCCAAACGAATTGATCAAAACTGAAATTGCCCAGTCTTGCAAGAAAAAAAAAACAACCTCGGTATTAAGACGGCGATCCTCCATGAGACAGGGTTTGTCAACCCCCCCCCCCCCTCCCTCCCCCCCTCCCCCCTACCACTTCTCTCTGCATACACCGCCCTCTCCTTCCCCTTTCCCCCTCCTCACATCCACATCCCCCTCTCCCATTCCTTTCTCACCCCCTCCCCTTTCCTCCCCTTTCCTCGTTCAACCCTCCCCCAGTCCATCCTTTATTTAAAAAACGGCTTCGAATTCTGACATGGATTCGCTTCCCCTCCTTTTTGGTTGCATGAGGAATGTGTCTGAGGCGACTGTTAAGCTGAGATGTGATTCCTTCTGGAATCTGTACAGCAGTGAGCTGATGAGTCTTGTCTCGAGTTAGTCCTCTTCGCTCCTTGAGAAGCATAGGGCCTCAACAGCAACCCTGGCCCTGGCACAGGTCCTGATCTCCCCCCCAGGTCAGGCTGGAGGCTCTCAGCTTGTTTAGCAAGCTCCTCCTCCAGGTCGGCTTTGGGCGCCCTCGCTTCCTCTTGCCCTGCGGGTTCCACTCGAGCGCCTGCCTGGTGATGTTAGAGGGCTCCTTCCGCAGTGTGTGGCCGACCCATCGCCAACTTTCTCTTCCTGACCTGGACGTCCATTGGCTGTTGGTTTGCCCTCATCCACAGGTCGGCGTTTGGCACTCTGTCGAACCATCGCAAGTGGAGGATCTGCCGGAGACATTTATTGATGAAGGTTTGGATCTTCGTGGAGGAGTTGGTGGTAACTCACCAAGTCTCTGGCCCGTAGAGAGTAGCACAAACTATTGAGTCATTATGTTAAATTTGAAGATCAGATCAAAAACTGTGGATATGTATGAGGAGCAAGAAGACTGATAGACACACACACACACAGTATGCGCCAACCACCACGTCTTTCTCTCTCTCTCTCTCTCTCTACTCTCTCTCTCTCCTCCCGTCATCTCTCTCTCTCTCTCTCTCTCTCACACACACACACACACACATATACATACACGCACCTCTCTCTCTCTCTCTCTCTCTCTCTCTCTCTCTCTCTTGTACACACACTCTCTCTCTGTCTCTAGTACAATCTGTCAATGATTTTTGTTTCTCTGCTGTTTCAAAAATATACCGCACAGGTGTACTTCAGACGCATCAGGTACAGACAGTGCACAGATACATGGCAGATATTGGATACACGCCATGCATTGATAAGGCAAGGCCACGTGTAAGTGTTGGATTAATAGACAGGCAACTAGATTGTTCCTGGATTTGTTCTCTCCCTGAAAGGATGACACCCGGCCCACCGCTCACCGTTTCACCACTACTCTTTCTTCCAACAGTTTCTGCAGTCACAACACACACTCGCACATTTTCACACACATTCACACACAGTGCGCCACACACACACACATAGGCCCACACACACACACACACACATACACACACACACACACACACCCACACACACACACAACACACACACACACACACACACACCACACACACACACACATGCGCCCATGCACACACACACACACATCTCTCTCTCTCACACACATGTACATTCACCATACACACACACACACACACACACACACACACACACACACACAAACAAAACCATGGTAGGCAGGCACTCAAGGTCTGACCAGCGCGGTGGGCTGATGCGATAGGTCAGACAGCCGCTGAGTCGTAGCCACGAGACCCTCTTCTTCAATTGTCTCATCTTTGTTGTTAATTCATTTATCCATCAGCTTCAAATCATGCGTATTGTGATCTCAAAACTCAGCGGATGTGGGTGTAGCGTATGGACTAGTCCGCTCGCAGTGACGCCTCCTAGACGAAACGAAACTGAAACTTTTTTCTTGATTAAGTACACTTATCAATATTTATTGCTCAATGGTTCCAGGGAGACAGACTGCACTGAATGGAATGGAATCATATGTTGGTAGCCCAGCTGACGCACATAGTTCATGAGAAACACATTCAAAAGACCTGAAAGCTGATGTCTGGTGGATATGTTCATGAGGGACTTGCTCACAGGACACGAACACTGACTGTCAGGTGGTCCATGCTTTTCGTAGACTGTGGATGACGCCATGGCAGGAAATCCTTAAAATGAAGCAAAACGAATGGTTGGGAAGAGGTTTCTACGATCACATGCAGACGGTCTGGGAAAACACCTGTTCTCAGATCCCTCGGCCTAATGATAGGGCGTTGGGAGAGGGTGGGGAGTGGTGGGGCCCAGGGGAGGGAGGGAGGGAGGGAGGGACAGGACAGGAAGGTGGTGGGGGGACCCCCCGGGAGAGTTCGATGGAAAGCTGGGGGTGAAGGAGGGAGGAGGGAGGGAGTGGGAGAGGAATGAGGGGGTGGAGTGGGGGGTGGGGGTGTGGTGGTGTCCCACGAGAGCCTGATGATGCTTGCAAAGTGCGCCGAGGAAGGCCGCCAGGGATGATAAGCCGTCCTGGTGAGTGCTCATCCCTAACAATGGCGGCGTGTGACCCGTGAGCAGGCCACACACGACCGACCGACACAGTCAGCCACGACATGAAGGACCAGGTAAGAGAGAGAGAGAGAGAGAGAGAGAGAGAGAGAGAGAGAGAGAGAGAGAGAGAGAGAGAGAGAGCCCTCGCGACACAAGGGCGAAAAACCTCATCACATTAGCACCAGCCCACCGCTGGGGAAGGACAATCCAAACCTCAGGGAACGCTGACCCGACACCGACAACCACCACCACCACCACCACCACCACCACCACCCACCCACCTTTTTCTTTTTTCCTCCGCCTCACCCATCTCCACAACCCCCCCCCCACACCCCCCACCACCCCACCCCACCCAACCCTACCCACCACCCATCCTCTCCAAACCTCTCCCTCCCTACCCGAGTTCAAAACGTTGTCCGCGCCCCCATTGTGCTAAGGCATTGACGATCGCTTGTGGCCGTCTGTTTAGGTGAGTCCTGTGGACAAAAGCCATTGTCGTGCCGGACAATGGGCTGAGTCTCTCTCCGCAGGCTGGAATCGCTCTGGATTCCAAAGCCCAGTCTATGGAAGCCGAGGTGCCACAGAAGTTCAGTAAAACAGCTGCTGCTTCCACGGGTACAACGGAACATACAACCAGGATCATCCCCCCCCCCCTTCCTACCCCACTACCTACCCCCCCTCGTCCTCTTACCCCACCCCCCCCCCCCCCCCCCCCCCCTACCCCGGTGATAATTATTAATTTTCATGTGAGCAAACTGGGGGAAAAACTGTAATCAAGTGAAGATTTTCACGTGAAAAAAAAATCTGCTTTGTTTTGTTTTGTTTTGCTTTTTGTTTTATTTTTATGCCAAGAGATAAGGTAATTAGCTCCACAGAAAAAAAAAAAGATATGGTACTACCACACCAAAAGCAATGGAAACAGTTCACCAAGGCAGTGGTGTCGATTCGTCTTCCGGGTTCGCGTCGATTCGATTCTTCCGGGTTCGATTCGTCGGGTTGTCGTTCGTTTTCCGGGTTCGTGTCGATTCGTCTCTTCCGGGTTCGGCGTCGATTCGTCTTTTCGGCGCCTTTGATCAAGCAGTCTTTTTAAGGCCCGCGTAATGATACCAGTGACGTCTGGTACGTACGTGCGCAAGCCGCCCTGTGCACATGAGCCGTAATAATTTTTTTTCTTTTACACGAAGCACAATCGCTGAGTACATGGTGATCGCGTGTCGACACCACATCAAGTCAAACAGCAAAAAGCAAGTCATAAAACGACATAGTCACATTATGAAGCCACACAGTCACATTATGAAGCCAGCAGTCACATGATGAACCACATAGTCACATGATAAAGCCACTTAGTCACATGATGAAGCCACATCAGTCAGTGATGAAGTCACATAATCACATGATGAAGCCACATAGTCACATGATGAAGCCACATAGTCACATGATGAAGTCACATAATCACATGATGAAGCCACTTAGTCACATGATGAAACCACATAGTCACATGATGAAGCCACATAGTCACATGATGAAGCCACATAGTCACATTATGAAGCCACATAATCACATGATGAAGTCACATAGTCACATGATGAAGCCACATAGTCACATGATGAAGCCACATAGTCACATGATGAAGCCACATAGTCACATGATGAAGCCACATAGTCACATGATGATGAAGCCACATAGTCACATGATGAAGCCACATAATCACATGATGAAGCCACATAGTCACACACTCGGTTGTCATTAGAAAACCACGCGGGAGAAACATAGACCCCCGTGAAAGTTGAAGCCATCAGGAACTTGCACAAACCTGAACATTCAAACGGCTAAGCTTGGTGCGTAGGTGATGTCAGCTTGCTTGCGTCGTCATCAAAAGGCTCGTGTGATTTTTGCAGGCCTGCTTTGTTTCACGATGACATCATTATGTATATGTGACGTATTCGACCCCAACTGTGAGTTCCGACGAAGACAGGAATCCTGTCACACGTACAGGCAATTGCAGATACTAATTAAACTGATTACTTCTGCCGAAGGATATCATCATATAAAGAAAACAAAATGGAAGGGGGGGGGGGGAGGGTAGAGATAGGGGAGGGGAGAACATGAATATTGATAGTGTGCAGGGGAGGAGGAGAAGAAGAAAACAGAACTGAAGGAGGGAAGGATCATGACAAATACCAGAAATGATCAACAGTGCAACTGAAGGATACAACTTAAAGCACTTTGTAAAAGGTTAGTCGTTAATCTTAATATGACGTGAAGGTCAAGCTTTAGGCATGACCCAGAAATGTCAATAGTCGTGGGGTCAGCCGTTTGGTTACGATCAGCATTACTGATCAGCCCCAAAGTTTAATGTCCCCCCCCCCCCCCCCCCCCCCCCCCCCCCCCCAGCCTCATTCTGTCTTCTGACGAAGTTTGTTTCCACAGATGCAGTAGATTTGACGTCATCCCGCTAAGAAACAAAACAACCCAACAGACGTGGATGGAAACGGAACCTCCTTAGAGATGGAAAAACACAACAAACAAACAGACAAACACCAACGGTTTTTTATGTGAAAATCAGTAATTCTCACTGTAACCTCCTTAACGAATGGAAAACAAACACCACTGGGTTTCAGATGAAAACCATTTATTATCATTGTAACCTCCTTAACGAATGAAAAACTAACAACAATGGGTTTTCATATGAAAACCAGTAATTCTCGCTGTAACCTCCTTAACGAATGAAAAACAAACGCCAATGGTTTTAGTATCAAAACTAGTCATTCTTGCTGTCTTCTGCAAGGAAATGATATGTTCACACAGAAAAAGAGTTTACTGTCGACTTTTGGAGACACAGGGTTCCCGTA
>JADBJO010022366.1:5000-28066 GCA_016801955.1 Conus betulinus | reverse complement strand
GTGTTGCCTTAATTTTGGTTTTGCGGATGTGCATGTGGTTTCTCTGTCTCTCTCTCTCACGCTACTTGCCACATACGCGAGCGCGCGCACACATAAAGATTTTCTTTAAACTGTGTCCAAAATTTGACTATAAATTATATATAATGTAGACAGATCACAAAAGCCTTATATATTGCAATTTAAAAAAGCGAATAAAAAAACTTCACAGTATTTTATTCTGAAGACTTCAGAACAGATTCAGAAGAAATTACTGTGCCACGATTTGAACAGTGGCAGACCGGAAGGGGTGGTGATGTTCGTCGACTGTTTCACACTGGGAGTCCTTGGAGTGCGCCCTGTAAAATATGGAAAGAAACTCTAAGTAATTGATTTTAAAATACACGCACTCTGCCATACTGGAGAATTGATTGTGCCTGTCAACTTGACACGATAACCAAAAATGATTAGCGTCTCAATAAACTCTGGAATTGTACTGGTCCATCATAGCAACGAAAGTCACAGGTATTTACTTGTTAGTGTGCCAAAAGATCAACAAGTTTACATGCTCCACAAGACCTGCGAGAAGAAGAAACTGAAGTACCAGCAAGGCAGCTCATTCAACAGAGGCTTCGGCAGGTGAAGGACTGACGGCTGATATCAACGACATGCAGACATTTCGCGAGGGCCTTCGCGCCATGTATGCACCAAATGTCAACAACACCCATTCTTGCTTCTGACCAGACCACACTGCTGACAGATCAGACTGGCATCCTTGCTCGCTAGGCTGAGCACGTCAGTGCTCTCTCTTGAACCTCAGTATCTGAAGAAGCAATCACAGCACTTCCCCTCTAACTGCCAGTGAAGAAAATCTCTGGCAGACACACCCTCCAGTGCAGAGACTGCGAAGGTTCTGAAGCAGACCACGTCCGGGGAACACACACCAGGAGCAGATGGAATACCTGCTGACATCTGCAAGAATGGAGGCAAGGTACTCCTGGAAAAGCTGACTAACCTCTTCCAGTCCTCATCGGGAATAGGGAGGTTGCCCAAGACGTCAAAGACCGCCTCTGTTGCACACATCTACAAGAGAAGCGTGATATGCGTCCAGTGACAATCATGGGATTTCCCCTCTTGAGCATCGCAGGAAAGATTCTTGCCAGGGTCATCTTGAACAGACTCATCACCCACACACAGCAGACTCCAACGTCCCTGAATCACACTGCGGGTTTCGCGCGGGCAGGAGCACTACCGACATGGTGTTTGCTGTTCGCCAGCTACAGAAGTGTCGTGAGCAGAACCAGGAACTCCACTTGTTGACCTCATCAAGGTCTTCGACACCGTTAATCGGACTGGCTTGTGGAAGGTCCATCGCAAGTTTGGTTGCCTGGAAACTTCAATCTCGCTGATCGTTTCATGTGCAGGTGAAGGCGCGAGAAAGTGGAGGTTCCTCTGACCCGTTCCCATGAAAAACGCAGTGAAGCGGGGATGCGTTTTAGCTCCCACCTCTTTTTTTCCATTCTGCTTGGTGCTTGGTGATTGAGGCATTCCGGTAATGTGACAAGCGGTATATACGTCCAGTTTCGTTCAACTCTTCACCTTCGACGACTTCAGGCCAAGACTAAAAATATTTGATGCGCTTCTGATTGAGTTCCTCTTTGCTGACGACTGTGCTCTGGCCGAGCCACATGGAGACATCCATTCATCACAGATCGTTTTGCAAGGGCCTGTCAACGTTTTGGACTTACAAGCAGTCTTGGTGAGACCGAGCGTTCCAGCATCCACTGCCGCAGGGCACCACCACCAGTCTCATCAGCACCACGGTGATGAAAATGTGGACAAGTTCCGCTATTTGAGCAGCACTTGTAGCAGCTACGGATATCTGGATGTAGAAGTGTTTTTAGTCATCGCAAAGGCCAGCTCTGACTTTGGCAGACTTCAAAGAGTCTGTGCAAAATTTGATGCCGTGGTCTTGCCACAAAGGTTGCTGTGTGCAGAGCTGTGGTTGTTAGTGCTCTCCTCTACTGTTGTGAGACTTGGACCACGTATCGCCAATACATCCAAAACAACTCGAACAACGATACTTGCACAAGATCTGCAGCATCAAATGGCGACAAGGGAGTCCACAAGAAGTGTGGCCAACCCAGCATTTAGTGTATGCTTTTCAAAAGCCAGCTCCGATGAACAGGTCATGTTGTCTGTACGGAGGACATCAGAAACCCAAAGATGCTGCTCTATGGACAACTGAAGGGAGGACAACGTGACCGCAGAAGGCCTCGCAAGAGATACAGACATCTTGAGGGCAAAACCCAGAAGCTGAAAGATCGACACTGCTGTGGCCCTTGACAGAACACAGTGGAAGCAGCAGTGTACCGTTCAAAGACATTCGAGCGCGACAGAGCAAAGAGGGATTGGAGAAAAAACGGGCCCCATCCTTGCAGGACTCCATTCCATGCAGCGTCTGTGGACGACTTGTGCCTCAGAAATTGGTCTTCATTCCCACCTGAGGCCCACAGCAGCAGATGACCTGCCTGCCTATTTATCCGTCGGACACGACGGGAGAATCCATCAGTATATAGTCAATAGTTTATTATTAGCAGTACACATTAGGTCACTCATAGACAGTTAATGGAAGGACAGTTATAATATCTCACACATAATGTTCGCATTCAATGAAACAACAGATAACGATGATTGTTGCCACACTGAACGAAAAAATAAAATCCCTCCAATTTTCACATTCTGTGAAACAACAGAAAAGGATGATTGTTGTCATAGCTGGATGAAAAAAGAAATTTCTCACATTCGGTGGAACATCAAATCAGGATAATTGTTGCCGCACTCGACGGGAAAAAAAAAAATCCCTCAGATTCTCATATTCTGTGAAACAACAGAAAAGAATGATTGTTGTTGCCGCACTATCGGGAAAATCCTTCAAATGTTACACACTTTGCAGAACATATAAGGTTGATTGTTGCCACAGTTGGATTAAAAAAAAACGAATAGAACTCAGATCGCGTTGAAAAGTGTGGCGACTGCAGGCGGAAATCTAAACAAATTCTAAGATTATTTCATAAAGCTCTGCCGAAAAAACGTAGGCACACGAATCTCAAAACAAAACAAACTATGAACAGTGAAGAGAAATTTATAAAAAGGAAAATAATTTTGTTTTTCAGTAAAGAAAGTAACAGATAGAATAAAGAATATGTATTGATGCTTGTATGTGTACCTATCATCTGTACTCTGTCACTCCAAAACAGACAAAGGCGTTCACCCACTGGGAAAGGAAACTAAGGTTGAAAAACGTGTTAAGCTACACCCTTTTATTAATAAAATAAATAAACGTTTTTCCTTGGCTGTTATGGCCTGGAGAATGTAAATATGCGGGTTCTAGCCCACCACATCTATTTTGCCTCGCAAACCCCCGTTTTCTGCATCCCTTTTTGGCTATTTTGCTCTGAAACCCCTGTTTTTACAATAATAATAATAATAATATCAAAAACAGCAAATAAAAGAGATGTTCAAGGGGGCTTGTTCGGCAAAATAGATGTGGTGAGTTTAATAATAATAATAATGTATAATACTTATATAGCGCATTTCTTGTTATACAACTCCATGCGCTTACATCCACCATTTGCACTTATTCATACAATATTCATGCACACAGCAAAAAGAAAATACATAGTGGCAAACGCACCTACATGCATAAACTGTCTCACCGGACTAGTTGTGGAGGAATTTAGGAGAGACCTAGTCATCTACAGAAGAGAATAGGCTTTTTTGAAGAGTAAGTTTTGAGCTGAGATTTAAAAGAAGAAAGAGTAGGCTGATTACGAGGTCTTCAGGAAGGGAGTTCCAAATAGAAGATGCTCTAAAACTGAAGGCTCTTTCGCCAACAGATTTCAGAGAACGCTTAGGGATTTTCAAAAGTTTATGTGAAGAAGAGCGAAGGGTACGAGAGCTTTGGTAGGTGCAGAGAGAAGAAGACAGATAGTGAGGAAGAGATTCAATGAAGTGGCGGAAAGCAAGAACTGCCAGTTTAAATTGCCACCGATACTGTATGGGAAGCCAGTGCAGTTCCATCAGCATGGGAGTGATGTGCTCACACCTCCTCCTCTTCAAAGTTTGACCCCGCATATTTACATTCTCTCTGGCTTATCTAAAGTTTAAAGGCATTAATCATCTATCTCTCTGGCTCAATCATAAAAAAAGACTATAAATGTTTGCAAAACTCTGTTTCTTAGTTATTTTATTTCAAGTACTATTAATAAATCAGAACAATCAACCAGTTTTCCGTCTTGGTTAGTAATTTTTACACACAATGCATTTTACCACCCTCCAATTAATTCTTTAAATTGTCTCTTTTCATCAAATGTGTTTAGGTGATAATCGCAATAACCACCCACCTTAGTGGACGGTAGTGCTCTCAAAACTGTAGATGGCTGACCATCAAATAAATTACTGTCTGTTTTTAACTCTTGTAAATGGACATACAACATTGGGTTCATGAGAAAATCAGATGGTTTATTACCTTCAGATTGATAGCTGTCATCCTTTGTATTAATACGATAAGCTCTGTCACTACTGTGGAAGCCCAAAATTCGAGCAAGGCCTCTAGGAAAAGTGTACTCTCTCTCTTTCTTCTAGTGGAAAATGTGTTGTAATTCTGTGGTTTGCCTCAGGAATTTTTAGCAATATGCCAAATTCGCTAAATACTTCTTTTAAAGAACAACAGCTGTAATAACTTTCTGGTATTGGTTATATGACATTTGACTGCCTTGTTGGTTACCAATGTTAATCCAATTATTCTGAGCCTCTTCAGATATGTTAAACCACTTAACTTTAAAACTTAACTTCAAAACCAATTTCCTTGACAGCAACCCTATACCGACGCGTCTTTTATCAAGTGGATATTTTAAAAACACACGCTCGTTTTGTTTGGTTTATAAATGTACATTCTTGTTTAACACAATAAAAAAACTAAAATAATCAAACATGGACCCTTTTAAATATAACGGAAGTGCCACCTACAATGTAGGGGCGTTTTATAAGCCCAAATCCCTGGACTTCAGTACACTAACCATTGCAGCAGATGCATCATATATTCGGCTTTCAAGCCAGACTTGCAACCCCCTACAAAAATACTTAAATCCCCCAATAAAAAGTGGTATAAAAGTAAGTATATGGTCACTTCACCCTCTGGCTTGCTATCAAAATCAGTTCAATTTTGCGATTCACTGCGCAACTACTGGCTGCGGCGTTTCATATGCAAACCATTTTAAACACCCCAATCTCTTAGTAAGGTCAGTATATAATTTTCATGTTTATTACCAGTATAGACGTACAGTGACTGAACTAGAAGCAGCCCTCCCCAACGAAAAAGTGTTTGGTCCAGTTGCCAACCCAATGAAGAAGAATGCATACGAAAGAATCTGCGATGAATTTAACATTAACCCTTCAACTGATTTTAAACAAAAGTTAGACCGTAATCACGGGTTGGGCACATTGTATTTGTGGGGTGAACACAGAGAATATGAGTATGACTACTGGCCTGGGCACACCTCTTTAGGGCCAAACGCACAAATTAGATTGGGGTCAATAGAACAAAAACACCCCAATGCCTGGGCAACATTTATCTTAGATGAATGTGAAGGCCTAACAATGCCAGGAGTGCAAAGACTTAATGACTCCATACGGACATACGTTTGGTGTTTTATTAGGAGCGCAAAGCACAGACCAAGTCTAGCATAGCGGATCAATCTACAGGCTTTCTATGCAAGAAAAACAACATTTGGCTAATCTAGAAGATGCTATTAACTCCGCTGTTGATTTGCATTCCAGCATAGAAAGATACCAAAACGTTCTTGCACATGCTAGGTCAAAGGTGACTTTGTTGTAGGCCATGATTTATACATGCTACCCTCTGACCTTAGACTACAAGTTGGCATGGTACAGAATTATAATAATGAAATCTCATAGCTGGAGATGACCAAAACTTGGGACACAATCAAGGCTTAAACACAAGGCCAGCACCATCCATTGAAAAAAATATCTAGCTCTGAACAACCAGAGAGCGACCCACAGCCAGTTGTAGAAAGCAGCCCACCGTCAGAAAGCAGCCCACCACCAGAAAGCAGCCCACCAGCACCTGTTAATATACCCCACCCTGACAGGCATACTAATGAAAAGACAGCTCTTGTGTTTTTAACTTCTACTGGTTTGGCTATACTTTACTTCACTAAAAATTAAACCAGCAACTATCATCCCCAATGTCTACAGATGGTCAGCCATATAACCAGCCACTTTGCCTATAGCAGACAAAACTCAACTAACGACACTGCCCAAATATACCAGGCAGAGAATCAAGTGCTTTAGCAGCCAACTTCTTTAATAAGTTTGACAGGTGGTGTAACTGTTTTTTCTAATCCAGCTTTTACCAGCTGAAGCGCTGGAGGCGCTACTGGCCCTGTTGGTGCACTGCCAGTTAATGCATGCATAAACCAGTGTAGAGATAGCAAACCCAATGGCTGTTAGTATACTAACTACTGTAATCCCCTGCTCTCTGAACAGAGTCGTTATTCTTTCTACTAATGTAGTGTTTTCATAAAGCATTTTGTTTATAGTTTCTCTGATTCTGTTCGTTTGTGATGATGCTAGCTGTGCTCTATTAGTAGACAACAACTCTAACCTGGCTGATCTTTCTAGCATTAAATCTTGTATTTTCTGCTGTATTCTAGCCTTTTCCTCTTGCCCTAAATTGTTATCATCTGCATCAGCAGTTTATTTTGTTGTTCTTCTATTTGTCTTTCCAGCTCACCAAGGTTTGCCACATTGTTTGTTAGTTCACCCCTTATTGTCTTTAGAGCAGCACTGAGACCCATGATTTCACGCATAGGCAATGGAGGATCATTAATTGTTTTTAACTGTGTCTCCTCATTAAAACTTGTTTCAAGTTCTGTTATTGTTTTATCTGTTCTTTGACCCAATTCTTGATAAGAGGTCATTTGTATTTCAGATCGTGTTGGCAACTTTTTGCTCCACGTTCTGTAAAAGTCTGACAGCATCAGGCTTTAGATCTACAATATTTAATCGGGTTTGGTCAGCAGCAGGGAGCCTTTGTTTAATTGTGCTTAGTTTTTAAAAAAAACTTAGCTGGGTCTGGCCTTGTGGTGACAAGTACACGGCCTCCTGTACTAGTCCTTATATACAAATGATTATTTTCTTCTTCAAATTCGTCAGAATCAAATACTTCTGGTAGCTTTCGTCCTATGCTTCCATAGAATGATTCATTCTTGCTCGCAATAGTTCTTGACGTTGTCTAGGGAGTGAAGAACCTGCTTCCTCAAGTTCTTCACGCAATGAAGGGCTCGGTTCTATTTCTTCTTCTTCTTCTTCTTCTTCTTCTTCTTCTTCTTCTTCTTCAGCAGGATCAAGCACGTCATAATCTCCATCCATATTTATAATATTGGTTGTTTTTTTTTTTTTATTTTATAAAAAAATGAACTCATATGGCTGCGATCTTGATCCATACAGAAAAGCGAAAGAACCTATGGGCGTAAAAGGCATAAGACAGAGTGTGCTTGTTATAAATAATCCATCAATAGTCCAACCCAATCAAGGGATAACAGTCAGATTCCCTGATCTTATTGCTGATGATGTTATATATGCCAGGCACAACTAAATTATTTAAAATAGATATTAATTCAGCAGATCCTAATTCTACTGTTGTTGCCAACTTGGGCAGGGCTATTATTAAATCTATGATAATCAAACTGGAGGGTAGAGAAGTCTTCTCGCGAAGCAACGCAGACATTTTTTTACACTCTATTCTGATCTATGGCTGCCCAGAGGAGAAAGAAAAAGATAAAATTTATCAGGGAATACAGGGCCCAAACGGCCTTAAACACAAACTAAATGCTGGGGATGCAGAGAAAATAAAAAAAGACAGACAGGCAGTAGCACTGGCATTTGGCAACAGACTTTGCATTCCTCTAGATTTTGAACTGTTGAAGACGCATCAGCCATATTACCAAGGCGCACCAAGTGACAAACTTACTTATGAATTGACATTTAATACTAGCAAGTCTGTTATTCTATGCAAAGACCCTGAAGCTAAAAACACAGTGACATCTCTCTTGAGTTTGATGTTGTTACTAACTCTGAACTGGCTAGAACAGTCTTAAACCAGTATAAAAGTAAAACAGTTACCCTATTTTGAAAGAGTTGTGCACCACATTACAGAGAATAAGAACAAACAAGACACAGTCTGGAACGTGGCTCTTAAGTTATTCTCTCAGGTCGTTAAAAGGAATTTGGTTGTTGTTTATTGAAGACACAACCACTTTTCACAGAGAAAGTGAGACGTTTTATAATCCGAAAATTGAGCAGTTGTCTTGCACAGTTGATGGCAAAGCCCGTTCAGTTGTATTCAGCCGGACTTTTACCTCACCAAGACTTTGATGAAATAAGAAAGTTGTTCGCCGGAGGAAGGCAAACAAAATCCTACAGTCGATCTTGTGTGTAAAAAAAAAAAACACTTCGCCTTCATGATGTAAGATTCGAAGATTATTTAACAAGAAAATATGGGCTGTGGCTAGATTTTAGATCAACATATGACAACAGATTGCATGGGAAGTGGAATAAGGGTAGGGGCAGACGGCATAAATATACAGATTAATAAGAAAGCAGTAGAAGATGGCCAGTTAAAAATGCACATTTTTGTGGTCTGTGACGCCCAGTTAAACATTGAAGAAAACAGACTGAAAGAAATAACCTATTAACAACAGATGGATGAAGCAGGCTAAAAGAAATAACTATTAAAAATAGATGGACAGTTTGAACTTTCTACCCAAAGACCCGCACTGTTCGCTTATTTGTGGGATTACTGGGTGTGGGAAAACAGTCTTCATACTTGATTTGTTACAAACAATCTACAGGTTTCATTACGAGTACATTGTCATATTCTGTACAACCATTAAGCATAACAAGTCTTACAAAGAAAGGCAGTTTGTTTGGACTGACGAGAATATATTTCTAGCTGATCCCAGTAATAAACTAAGTGACTGTTTAGAACATTACTATAAGCTATTTGAGGGAACTGAAACACTGTTTATTATTGACGACTGCTCAGCTTAACGAGACATTGTTAAAAAAAAAGGAAAAAATTCTGTCTAAGCTAGCGTTTAGCGGAGGACACACACATTAGTTTCTGTGTGGCTTTTACTCAAAAAATACAATGCTGTCTTAACAGACTTTCGATTGCAGATAAAATCAGTTATATTATTCTATACTAAGAACAAGGATAGTTAGTTTGAAGACTGTTTGCGTGAAACTTATGTAATAAGGGACAAGAATGAACAACAAAAAAAAAAAAAACCAGTTAGAAAAATCTAAGCACGCTAAATTGTGCTTACGGCCTGATCCGCCAGTTCAATAAGTTTGTTTATTATAATTTTTTTCAAATCAAAAGCATGTCACGTGGACCAGAATCAAAAATACAGCTAGCTCCCAGATGTGTTTTCAGTAGAGCTAAAAGACCTAGCAGAAACATCTGAGTTTGATCTAATAGGAGAATCAGGAAATCTTTATGGATTTGAATACACTGATGAAGGTGTTTACAAACGAACAGTACTTGAAGACAAAAAACGGCCGCAATATCCTAAACTAGAACAGATAAGAAATCTAACGGCAGATGATTATGGCAAACACGAATACAAACTTTATAGACATGACAGAAATTGGGTGTTGCTTCCTGAAATTGACTGGGATTTAAAATTTGACTTACTAAGCCCAAATGTATACTTTGATAAGAAAAACAACAATTTTAGAAAAGCTTTGAACGCGAGAGCCCTTCTCGTTAGCCTCGTCCCAGGAACACAACAGAAAAAGCAGATAGAAATAAAGCCATACGGAAGAACAGAATATATGCTAAGCAGAAAGAGGCCCTTAGCTGAAGTAGGAGACGACACAGTGACCCTAGAGTTTCTTCCAAAAGGCCAACTGCCTAACAAATTTACAATGTGTTTTTGTTTTATTAATCACTCCAAGTGAGTCTGTTTCTAGTTTGCCAGAACATGTGTTAACTAGGGGAGTAACAATAGCAAGCGAAAACTTGGATGGACCTCTCAGGCTTGTTATACTATTACTAAAAACGGGGATGAAATAAACACTTTTGTTTCATCTGACAAAGTCACTGTGAATGTTGACAAAACCAAAACTAACAGTACTTGATTTTATTTTCATTAAGTATGTTGATTTTATTGCGCTTTACTCTGTTGATGAAGTGCTGTCAGACGAGTTAATAAGACAACTTATACAAATTAATTTTGATTAAAAATGGATGAACAGGCTCAACAGTTTAGATTGAAACACATGACCGAACTTGAAGAGGAAATAAAAAGCAATTTGGTTAAGTATAATGCTGCTAGAAAAAAAATATGCTTCAGCTTTGAATGCCCTTTCTTATGTAATCACTGGCTCTAGTGTTGTAGCCAGCTTAAGTACTGGGTCCAGTGTTGCTGTTTTCGCTGCTGGAGTTGGATCACCGGTGTCTATAGCTTTTGGGTGTGTTGTTTTTGGTTAGGTGCTGTGTCTGTGATTGCGAGTGCTGCTTTAAAAAAGATTACACCTAAATTACAAAAGCACACTGCCATTGTAGCCCTAGCAACAGCAACACTTTCTTCATTAAAGTTAATAATAAGCAATACATTACTGGATGCAATGGAAATATTACGGACGAAGAATTTCAACGCGCCATGGCTGATGGTGATGATTACAAAAGTCAAAAAATTGAACTTCAAAAGAAATGGAGAAAGACTTTTACTTCACAACAGGTAGACACTGAGGCAATCAGACAGAACATCACAAAGCAAACAAGCGATCAATTAAAACCAAAAAATAAGCTAAAAAAAAATCGTAACTTAAACAAATCATAAGTTAAAAAAAATCATAAGTTAAACAAAAAAAATCATAAGTTAAACAAAAAAATAGATATATTAAATAGCTTATAAATTTAAACATATATTTTTCTGCATTAACTAACAGATACTGTGTTTGGTGGACAACCTGCAGATCTTCGCGAACAAACGATCTTTTAGGAGCAGGCTTTTTAGAAGCGAGAGCCTCTTTAGGAGAGTTTCTCTTAAATAATACACAGGAAGGTTTGTTTTCATTATTCTTTCAACTTCATATACGTCTACGCTCCATACAGGATCTGTGGCTCTAATTCTAACATCACCCTCTGCCTCTCCAGGTGCATACAAGTATCTTACTTTTAGTCCAAACGGCAAGAGTTTTTGATAGCCTTGAATGTTTTCAGTAATGTTTTTTTCTTTTATTTGATTGCGTCCACTGGCTTAAGACCTATTGTTTTTTAATTCTTCATTGTTCATGGCTCGTAAGACGCTGGCAATCTCCTAACCCATTCTGCGTTGCGAGTCCTATCCATAATTTCTTTGTGATATTGATAGGTAAACAGACGTTCTGCTAAATTCTTGTTAAAGTTTTCTACTAGCGCCTATGAGCGATGGTTGCCTGGGATCCCTCTCTTAACTGTAACATGGTGTTTTAAAAACAGTTGATTTACAGCCCCTTTAAACTCTTTTCCATCATCAACCTGGATCATCCTAGGATACTTTAATGGGCCTCGCATGTATATTTGTTGTAAGGCCACAGCCACAGCAATTGAGCTTTTATCCGTTAAAGGCTCAGCATCTTTATACCTTGAAGCCATGTCAGCAACAGTCCGAGCATATTTAAACCTTTTTCTTCTAACTTTATCATGTGGAAGATACAACAAGTCCATTTGATGGGTGTCATTTGGAATCGAATTAACAAATTTAGGCCTTATTATTCTTTTTTGGGCGCGGGTAAACATATTTGCCAGATTGCTTGTTTAGAAAGCCAGTCTTTCGCTTCTGATTCAGACACCCCAGCAGCTTTACTCAGTTTATTAATAACAGTCTTTCCTTTCCAATATCCTCTAGGAGAATAACATATTTTGTCCATAAGAAGGAATGTTTTTAATTGTATTTTTAATTGTATTTTAGTTGTATTTTGTCCATATTTTAACCATATTTTTATTGTACTTTTTTTTTTTACACCAGAAAGCGTGCAACAAGATAGACTGAAGTCATACCAACTACAATGAAAGCTATCTCTGCAGCCTTCTGATCCTCAGATGGTTCATAAAAGTCAGACAGGTCTGGCGGTGGTAATGTTTGAAACTTCTTTCTAGTCACTAAGCAATACTCCTTAATTGCGTCATCAACGTTTGTAAATGTGTGAGCTGCATGTCCCTGTTGCCTTAATTTGTTATTAATAAAAGTCTAAGTGAGCAATCCTCCTTTTCTCGTAAGCGTCTTGTGCCTTGGCCAACTTTTCCATAGCCCTGTTATGCCGTTCTCTCTCTTCATCAGACCATAACATGTAATTGCTGCCAGAAAAGGCCAGTGCATTAACAATAGCCCCTCCCACCATCAGAACCAATCTAGATATCTTTTTATGAATTAATATTTTCTGGAATAATTCTTTGTGCACTAATATTTTTATGAACTGATGTTTTCTAGAACGATTCTTTGTACACTAATATTTTTATGAATTGATGTTTTCTAGAATGATTCTTTGTGCACTAATATTTTTATGAATTGATATTTTCTAGAATGATTCTTTATGCACTACCATTTTTATGCACTAACATTTTCTACAATAATTCCTTGTTATGAACTAATATTTTCTGGAATAATTCCTTGTTTAACAAGAAAGTCTTTTGACGCAATTGCTACAGTCATTACAACCACAACCTTAACAACATCCTCAATGTCTAACTTTCCTAGGTCAGCTGGTTTCATTTTAAACGTGTTTTTTCCTAACATGCTATAACCTATACTAAGACCACTGATTACAGCAGAGTGGTAAATAGTATTGACAACTTTGCAGTGCTCATGTTTTTTTATTACACAAAAAAAAAAAAAAAAAAATAGTCATAATATGAAAGTCGGTCTATATGCTTTTTAATCAAATAATCCTCGTTGCTAAAGATCAAAATAAGATTGTGACTAGTTTAGGTGAATCTTCTATTTTTCCCATGTTTGGTGATTTTTCTTCTTAGAAAGCATTTTGTGAGGGTTGAATAAACTATAACACCGACAACAGGTATTGCATAATTAACCAACGTTAAACTCATTGTGTTTACAAGTATTATACATTGTTTTTTTTTTCATTTTTCTATTGCTTTGAAAATGAATTGCGATGAGCCACTGGATTGTGAGGAGCCAGCAGACCTCCGCCATAAAGAGAGGTTATACTCTCTGGCTGCATGTGGAAAAAAACTAGACAGTATTTAGGCACTGAACTAAGTGTTGAACAGATTCAGCAGTTGTCTACTTCAGACGTTGAGAAGTGCTACACCAGGTACGAAGCTCAGCTAGGACCTAAAATGGTTAGATCGGTGGGGCAGACAGTGATTAGTTTATATGCTAAGTTAGTAGGTAAGATGGCACCGATTGATTCAGAAGAAGATTTAAGATATGACTTAACGCAAGATCCAGTTTTATCCAAATCGCTAGAGTCTCTAGCATGTTACATGTATTATCGATTTGGAGCGTTAGTATGTCCATTCATCATGGGACTAATTACTTTTAATCATATAGATTTTAATAGATTTTAAAATGAGCGATCAGGAGAAGAATGTGACCTCAGACACGCTGGCATCGAAGGACAAGAATGTGACCTCAGACACGCTGGCATCAGAGGAGAAGAATGTGACTCCCCAAGAAAAGACTCCACAGGAGAAGTTCCCACAAGTGAGTAATGTTACTAAGCCTAAAAATTCGGGTCGTGTCTTAGCAGGTCGTAGACTAGCTGAATGGAATAAACTACAAAAAGCAAACCAAGAAGCAAAACAAAAATTGTTAGATAGTAATACACCGTCAACGCCATCACAATCATCGCAATCACCACCATCATCACACTCATCATCACCACTGCCATCGCCGTCAAACTATAAGATGTATTATGTACTGGCACTTAGTGTTAGTGGTTTCTTGACATACAAATATCTAAAACCATACTTAACAACAAAGTCACAACCCCCCAGAAAAGAATCAAAAGAAAAAGCACCAATATCTGAACAAGAAGCACAACCTGCTGTGGATCCATTTTAATTATTATTTTTTTGAAATGCTGTCAAGTACTAGTTAAGTTCATACTAAGTGAATTATAACAAGTACTTATTAAAGTCTAGTCAAGTACTAAATCAAATTAAGTTCTAAGTCAAGTACTAGTCAAGTCATGTAGTTCTCCAATGACCTATGGCATATGAAAACTTGGGAGTGACGTAAGTTCGTTTGTTATTATTAGAGGCTAGTGATTTCTTATTAACAGCAGTTGTGCTTATTTGATGAAGAGTAGAGCTCAGATTAACATTTGTATGTGAAATACTTTGTCTTCAAAGACAGCCTGTTTGTAGTTGTTGTGAGTTATATTTTTTTAACAACTTCTTTACTTATGCCCTTGGCTTTCTTCATTACAGAGGTCTGGCTGGCAACGCTATACATCTTCGACCGCAGACCAACATATTCTTGTATAACTGTCCCATTAAGTTCGTCTTTAAACTTTTCTATCACTTTCTTGTTTACAGTTGAATCTAAAGGGCTGTCTTTTGGGTAGTCACATGTGTCATACCACCCATCAACTCCTTTGGCTACCTCTGTTTCTAAGTCTTTGTAAAAATCTTCAGTGGGGATGTCTAGAATAAACGAGTCAGTGTCTGTGTATAAGACTCTTGCTTCTGGGTATAGCGCCTTAAAGTAGTCATACAGAAATTCTAGCATTAACAATTTAGACAGCTCTAACACAGTAAACCCAATAAACACTGGTTTGTCCAACTTTACACACAGTTTCTTCATCATCAATGCCATACAGGCTGTGGTTAAATCGTCTGGTCTTGATAATTAGAGAAAGTAAACAAGTGGGGTAGTCTTTTCCCCCGTAAGGAAACCTAACACAGAGTAACTTTTATCAAGACTGGCACAGCCTTTTAAACTTGAATAAAGTCAGACAAATACAAAGACGAACAATCTAATAGTGGGGGAAAACAAGCGCAGGCCAACAACTAAATTGTCTTCATAGTAATGACTTGGCAAAACTTTGAACTTAAGGAGGGGGGGGGGGGGGGGGGGCAGGGGGGGGTTGAAGATGTAACAACTGGGAACATGAAATTCAGAAAATATGAAAACTCTCCACTGGCTGCATAAGGGAACCATCGCAATCCCTTTTAAAGGCAGATAAATTTGTATTGCCTGCTCCGAGGCCTTTCGTCCGCTGGTCGGAACTCATCAGGGAGGCACGGCTGGCTGTATCTGCGCTCTTGGCGTCAAATAGAGACATGATAATTAGGTTTAGAGAGACTATTTTAATTGCTGTTTTTTCCTTTCGTGACCAGTCTTATATCTTTAAGTTTGTGTGGGTCTCCATCGTCTTGCCAAAACAACCTTTGCTCATTAGTTTTTTAAAAAAAAAGGTCATTTTCTGATGCATCAGTGGATTTAGTTCTAAGATCAGTGTTCTTCATGATGTATGGTTTCATAAAGGGCTCTTGGTCAAAAGCAATTATTCTGTGAACAGCAGTAAGTTTTAATCCGTGTCTTAAGCAAAACTGTAGCAGTCTGTAATAACATACATACTTAGTCTTGTGACGGAGATAAGGAACAGGTTTTGGTGGTTCTGTGGGGGCCCTTTTTAATCTTTCTGCTGCTAGAGGATAATCATTATGGAGGTCATGCAATTCTTTAGGATATTCTAAGTCTACTTCTACGATCAGTCCCTGTGAATGATCAGGAGTAAGCTTTGACAGCTTACCTAACACAACATTAACCTTATGAGGTCCTGTGTACATTCTGAAGTTTCTTAATGGCAGAGTCTGGCTCATAGCCCACCCATACAGATTGTTAGCATCTAAATATATTAAATAGTTTGATGGTTTAGTGGGGTCATAGTCATCTAAATATTTATTGTTGGCTTTACAGTAAGGATGCGAGGCCATGCTGATGCCCGTCTCTCAACCCATCTTCAGTCATCTGGAGTGTAGCCAGATCAGATATTAAGTCAATCTTGATGTTTGTAAACTTTAAGAAGGCGTCCCAAGAAACGCCAGGGGGCAGAGATGTAATGTGATGAGTCTAGGCTATAATGTTTCCTGCATGTAGATCTGTAATTTTGAAACATCTGCTAATAAACACACATCAGCCATTAAATATTGATCGTGATAATCGCCAATGTTTTGCCGTGTAATTCTTTCCAGGCTTTCTGTGCATATTCATTGTCAGAGTCAGTTATGCCTTTGCCTGTAAGACGGCTGTAACAGTCTTCTTTAGGCGGTAGTGCTTGCTCATCAAACCTCTCCCATGAGTCCATGTATTCATAAGGGTAAACACCTTTACGTACTAAAGAGGGGTCAAAAGATTCTTTAGTTACTGGACAATCATGAAACGATGTAGCTAATCTATCCAAACTCCCCATTAGATGTTGAGCAGAGTCATTAAAGGATAACAGTCAAGGGTAAAGGTCATATACTTTTCTGAAGCTAACTCTCTTATATTCAGAAGTCACTGCTGCGCGTAATGAAATGATAGTCATAACCACGTACGTTGTGAAAGAAGATGGGTAGTTTCCAATCTTGGAGTCAAACTTAAGTTGAAGATCGCACTTGCTGTGTGCTGCGCCTCTAAATTTGCCGGTAATGATTGTGGTCCCTGACGAAGGCATCTCTTACAGAGTCTGATAATTCTTTGTTGCATATCCAACAGTGAGTAGATGAATGATAGCGTTCTTGGTCTTCAGAAGTAATATGTCTGAGAAATTCAGCTGATTGGCATATTGATTACGAACTTGTTTCATGTGTTGTAAAAATCTGCTGGCTGCGCCGGGTCCTCTATAAATCTCTGGTGTCGTATGTGCGCCATCCGACCTAACAACAATAAAAGCATAAGAACAAATCTGATGGTTGTTTAATAAGGCTGTTTTTGGTTTCTAGTTGTTGTGGGCCTTGGTACTGCGGCAAGATCGATTCAAAGTCAGCATAAGCCACGTATGGGTTCATCTGCATTTTGTGCAAATTTTTAAAACTAACTTTAGACCCTGGTGAGGCTGTAAGAAGTTTGGTTTCACAGTCTACAAAACTTTTGCAATGATTCTTATGTTTGGCAGCTGCTTCTATAGTTGGGATTCTAACCAAACACTTTTTACAAATCTCTTGTTGAGACTGAATGAAGCGCCAGCTGGCAGCTCTTCAGTCGGCACTACCCAGGTAGGCAGCCCGTTGTGTAAACGAGTGTTGATTGTAAAGCGCTTAGAGCTTGGTCTCTAGCCAAGAATAGGCGCTATATAAGTATCCATTATTATTATTATTATTATTTATCCTTTGTTTGTATAGGCTAACAGTCTGCTAATTGATCTGATTAATACATAATGGCTCTCTGGACCTTCTGTAAACAGTATCAAGTCTACATGATTCTTAAGTGATTCACCTAAAGTAGGGGCTTTGGGGGAGATCCTTGGAGGTTGTAGATTGTCTACTTTACAGACCATGTATATACGCTTACAGTTATTGGTTTGTTTTGTTCTTCAAAGAGACATTCTTTTTATACTTACTGGAAAGTTTATTTATTGAAGTTCAGGCCATGTCTGTATTGTTCATAATTGGAGACTCTTTTTGCATGGCTTCCAGCAGGATGTAAATGTGCCAGAACACACCACACGAAACACGTATTGTCAGAATTTGGTATGTTTAAGACTGCTCGTTTTAAAACTAGCTCTCTTGGAAGAGGAATGTAAGAATTGCCAACAATGGGATAGTATTTTTTTTTGTTAAAATCTGATTTCAAGGACTGTTCCTTCAGACCAGCCGGAGCCGCGCAATTTCGCTTCTTCACTCGCATGGTTAAACTGTGTCAGCATGTAATCAGCCCAGTCAGAATTAAGTCGTAATAGCTAATAACTTCTTTCTGTTCGGTCAAGACCCAGACTTGCAGATTGTTATCATCGGGGGTTACATAATCAATCAGAATGACTAACACCACTTTCACTGGTGGCTTGATTTGAAGAGACTCTGGTATTTTACTTATAGCATGTGTCACGCTTTCTTGAACATTTGTGGGGTTAATAATATCCATGTCTACTTCACTGAACATATTGCTTAACTGTTCATCACTGTCGAATATCTCCTCCATGGGGTTCATTTTCTAACCCAAATATTTAGGTAATTTAAAAAATAAAAACGCTTAAGATAGAAAACTGGTTGATTGTTCTGATTTATTAATAGTACTTGAAATAAAATAAATAAGAAACAGAGTTTTGCAAACATTTATAATTTTTTTTTTATGATTGAGCCAGAGAGATAGATGATTAATGCCTTTAAACTTAAGTTAGGCCAGAGAGAATGTAAATATGCGGGATCAAACTCACCACATCTATTTTGCCGAGCAAGCCCCCTTTAACATCTTTTATTTGCCGTTTTTGATATCATTATTTTTTGTAAAAACAGGAGTTTCAGAGCAAACTAGCCAAAAAGGGATGCAGAAAAGGAGGGTTTGCGAGGCAAAATAGATGTGGTGGGTTTGAGCCCGTATGTTTACGTTCTCTCCTGGGTATGGACAGAGGAGGGGAAAGAAGATTACATCACCTTCCTGGCGAAGACACCGTTTTTTTTTCTTCCTGCTGCACTTCACTCGAGGCAGCTGTCGGGAGTCATTGTCCTTGGGCGTTCCTTGTCTGTCCAACTCGAACACCTCTTCCCCGTCCCTTGAAGAAATCACGCCCGTCACCCGTTGAAAGCCGACATCAGTCTGTGCCCATTTCCTGGCACCAATATCCCGTGCCCAGTCCCCTGGCACTGGAAGCCTGCACAGTGACATCGTCTTTCAGTGCTGTGTTTTATCGTCCCTCCTTCAGCGTCCATGGCCATGAAACCTTTTTTCCCTTTTAAACCTCCCCTTCTTCCCCAAAGTCCAACCACAGGCCATGAAAATTATTCCTATTATCCTAAGCAGACAAAACAACGACATAGACACCATACCTTTACACGAAACACTATCCAGGAAAAGATTTCGATTCGCTACCCTTGTCAGGAACAGTAAAAACACAATTCCACTTTGTCACCCTCATCAATACCGTTAAATAAGAAAGGATTTCCTTTTATTACCCTCGTCATAACAATTTCCTTCATATCCCTTCTTGAAATATCAACCAAAATGATTTTAGTTAAACTTGCAGTTATAGTTGATGACAATCTATAGACACAAGCATGCACTTCTATAAAATAAATGATTGTCTTATTGACTATACATCATCATCAAACACATCACACAATAGCATATCCTTTTTCGAGAGACAATACATTTTGTGTGTGTGTGTGTGTGTGTGTGCGTGTGCGTGTGCGTGTGTGTGTGTGTGTGTTATTAGCCATCAGCAAAATATTCCTCATTCAACTTCTAAGTAAAACTACTGACTGAAGGAACAAACAACATTCTTTTTATCTGTTAATTCCAACTGAATACATCACACTCACAACATAAACACCTCATCCCTTTATAAATGTCAAGGGGTAAAAGACCCTGTCAGGGGAATGAGGCAGGGACAGACAAAGAGCATAGAGACACAACACTAAACCACTATCTCCAGACCACTCCAGAAGTACGGAACAAATAATATTTGTTAATTTTAAATATACAAATTTACCCAAATATCTTAAACACCCCAATCACTCACACATGCATTCCATTTATGAAATGGGGGCACCTATCAAAGAAGAGGGAGGAAAGACAGGAAAAAGAATAACTACAAAGAAAAAAAAAACCAAAGAAGAGTGTAGATCCTATCAGGAGCTAACAATCGCTAAGGGACAAAATAAACCCGATAGAGGGGAGCACTAAAAAAAAAAACCCACCACCACCCGGATCTCACTGCCACCCAACCTATCACCATCTAAAGCTACCCCCCAACAAATAGAAGAGGAAGGGGAGAAACAAACTCATACAACAAACAGGGCATAACAATATACATTAGATCACACTAGCGCACGCACGCAAATCCACAGCCTATACACCGCACACACTTGCCACATAACTTACTTGTTGAAGACTGTCCCAAGAGTGTTCCACGGCTTAGATCTCCAGAGCGAGACTGGCTGCTCTCTCCTCACTGGCGTCTGGCAGACTCCTTCCTGCGCCGGACTCCTCCAGCACTCCTCAGGCTCGGCTCCGGTATCCTCCTCTCTGGGACTGTCCTCCGGGTCGCCCAACGTCAGCAACTGTGGCCTATCTCCACAAGAAACGAAAAGCGCCCTGCGGCGGATGTCAGTCCCTCGCCGCATGATCATGATAATTGTGGATTATGTGTGTGAATGCTGGCTTGTGTGGATCGTGTACGTATGATTTAAACAATTTAAAGAATTCCAAGAAGAATAAACTTTCACAATCACTGTTTTCTTTTGGTTTCATCTGTTCCTGAATCATTGCTGTTTTCCTCTTTTCTTATTTTCCCTTTACTACAATTCTCAATTTTGTCTCATTCACATTACAAATTACAATACAATAAACTCTTGAAAGTTCATATTACATTTTAAATTAATGCCAGATGAAATTCCATAAAACTCATTCATTCTTCCATATTATATAAAAAATACTTACATAAAAAAACTTCATTCTTCCATATTATCTATAAAATACTTACATAAAAAAAAAAACTAAAAAAAAAAAAAAAAAAACGACAGAGACAAACAAACAAGACAGGGAGCGGGACCTATGGCGGGAGCGCCACATCGGAAATCTCCGCTAGTCGACTGAATGTTAGTCAACGGCAACTCGTTCCGTTCCGAACCCGACTTGATGTTTAAAAAAAAAAAAATAATTGCTTCCACCCTTGAAGTATCGCTTCTGGAATATCCCGACTCCAACATTTATTCAAATATGACCGACTCCAATATAGGACTAGATACATACGTCAAGTCTACAAGTAGCTCCCCAAACAAAGCCATTGCTTGACATCCAACTTAAAAGAAATTACCTCAATGTCACTTAAAATATATACTGACCGAAACAATGCCAATCCCATCTTGGCGTACAAACTCTCAAACCCAACGGGAATACAACACACCATATTTATACATATATATTTACAGAACGGCGGTTGAAGACAGAAGAGAACTACTGGAAAGCTTCACTCAACGAAGAGCCCAAAGCCCCACCAGTACGCCACGCGCCACCTCCAACGAAGGAAGTAAAAGTCTGGAACGACTCTGAAGAATGTTATTGGTAACCCAAGGATTGAGATCCTTCCAAAGCTCAGCGGACTGCCTTCCGCCCATTGAAGGGTTCCGGCCCGGTTCCGCTACTGTCCACGACGAGGTGGAAAATAGATATGGCTACCAACAGAGGACGTGGCCTCTTACCAGAAAAGCAAAAGCCGAACACTGGCATTGCGCAGAAGGTTCCCTCCCACACCCCACATAAACATACTCACATTCAACACACGCTAAGCATTAACAACACACTTTACGCACAGAACACGTGCAAGACACTTCCCTGCACCGTTTATTAAAATGACAGCACACACATACACACACACCCTTCATCCAGGTCTCCCTCTTCCCTCTCACACTACACTTATGTAAGGGTTTACTGAGGGGATGCATGATCCACACGGGCGGTGCACAAACTGAATGTGACAGAGAAGCTACCCCCCCCCCCCCCCCTCCCCTCTCCTCTGCACTCCACATACTAGGTGTAAGCTGCTGCCAACCTCTGTGACGAACAGCCCATTAAAACTCAATGTATAAATTCAAACATTGGTCCGCCCGTGACAATAAAACGACTGTAGACTAGGGTTGGTATTCTGCAACAAACATATCTAATGATTGTTTAGTTTTCAATACATGAATGATGTTAAACTTCCTATGCCCCTATCTCCATAAGCTTAACCATACATACCCTTTACAAGGCAAAAGACATGTCAACTGTGACAACTGAAAGTTCAGCCCGCAACTTCCCCACAACAGGTGAGCAATTTACGTTCACGCGAACTGCGCACGCACAACCTCGCTACTAGGTGTTCTATCTATTTTGGCCCCAGCTCTAAATTGTCTGGACAAAGGCACCCAAAAACATGTATGTGCAGCAGTTATGTCAAACGTCTCGTTTGCTTCTCTCCGATTGACACCTAAAACGAGTTCTGGCGTGTTGCGGTGTCCTCACCTCCAAAATACTGACTTTTACACTTCTCTTTGGAAGCCAGAATGATTGCCAGAATCGATGGCGCAGTTTCATGTTCTTCCATTATTTTCTTCATCTGTGTTGCTGGGTTTCTTTCAAGTTCCTAAATAACCTCAAGTTTTCGATTTAGCGACAGAACTTTGCAACGTGCAGACGCCATGATGAAATGGCCTGTCAAATCAAAGCCTGACACCCTGACACCCTCCTCCCCCTTCACCCCACCCTCTAGCATCTGTCCTCCATCTATAGTCGCTGAACCTGACCCCATGTGAGTCGACGGCTCTGCTTCCACACATCATAGGCAGTCGCATAATGGACATTAGAATACGATTCTATTTTCAGAGGTGACGTTTGCCTTAACAACAAACATACAGTGAAAAATACTGTGTACTTTCAATCTATCTATGTGCGGCTGTGTAAGGAAATGAAACAAGCGCAGGTTATGCAGCTAATCAAACACATGTATAAACGTGTGATTTCTGTTCAGTGCAACGCATAGACAGCTCTACATTACGTGTGCTATGCGGACACTTCTCCATCTCCCTGGGAACAGTAAGCGACAATATGAAGCATATATATATATATATATATATATATATATATATATATATATATCGCAGCGAACTAACCAACCATCTCCGTGCAATGGTTCCCAAGCACAGAAGCATCCACTTCATTATATCCGGCTTAAAACTCTTTACAGGGCCAAGTATGTGGTTCGCTACAGGCAGCTGATTCGTTATAACCGACGTGACCGCCCGCTGCGGACCTCAGAAACCATATCGTTATAAGTGGCATTTCGTTACATTCCACTTCGTTACACCC
>JADBJO010022365.1:22500-28069 GCA_016801955.1 Conus betulinus | reverse complement strand
AACCTGTCCCACATCTGACCCTACCCCATGTCTACCCTCTACCCCATGCTTCTTTCTGTCCCATATCTCCCTCTGTCCCATGTCTCCCTCTGCCCCATGTCTCCCTCTGTCCCATGTGTCCCTCTGTCCCATGTGTCCCTCTGTCCTGTGTGTCCTTCTGTCCATTGCCTCCCTCTGTCTCATGTCTCCCTCTGTCCCATGTCTCCCTCTGTCCCATGTCTCCCCCTGCCCCATGCTTCATCCTGTCCCAGACTCCCTCTGGCCCATGTCTCCCTCTGTCCCATGTCTCCCCGTGCCTCATGTTTCTTCCTGTCCCATGTCTCCCTCTGTATCAATTATCATGTCTCCCTCTGCCCCATGTCTCACTCTACTCCATGTCTCCCTCTGTCCCATGTCCCCCCCCCCTGCCCCATGTTTTTTTTTTCCTGTCCTATGTCTCCCTCTGTCCCATGTCTCTCTCTGTCCCATGTCTCTCTCTGTCCCATGTCTCACTCTGCCCCATGTCTCCCTCTGCCCCGTGTTTTTTCCTGTCCCATGTCTCCCTCTGTCCCATGTTTCCCTCTGTCCCATGTCTCCCTCTGTCCCATGTCTCACTCTCTGCTCCATGCTCCCTCTGTCTCATGTCTCACTCTGTCCCATGTCCCCCCTCTGTCCCATGTTTTTCCCTCTGTCCCATGTCTCACTCTGCTCCATGCTCCCTCTGTCCCATGTCTCCCTCTGTCCCATGTTTCCCTCTGTCCCATGTCTCCCTCTGTCCCATGTCCCCCTCTGTCCCATGTCCCCCTCTGTCCCATGTCCCCCTCTGTCCCATGTCTCACTCTGCTCCATGCTCCCTCTGTCTCATGTCTCACTCTGCCCCATGTTTCCCTCTGTCCCATGTCTCCCTCTGTCCCATGTCCCCCTCTCCCCCTGTCCCCTGTCTCCCTCTGTCCCATGTCTCCCTCTGTCCCATGTCTCTCTCTGTCCCCTGTCTCACTCTGCCCCATTTCTCCCTCTGTCCCATTTCTCCCTCTATCCCATGTCTCCCTCTGTCCCATGTTTCTTCCTGTCCCATGTCTCCCTCTGCCCCATGTCTCCTTCAGTCCCATGTCTCCCTCTGCCCCATTTTTCTGCCTGTCCCATGATTCCCTCTGTCCCATGTCTCCCTCTGCCCCATGTTTCTTCCTGTCCCATGTCTCTCTCTGTCCCATGTCTCCCTCTGTCCCATGTCTGATTCTGCCCCATGTTTCTTTCTTCCTGTTCCATCTCTGATTCTGCCCCATGTCTCCCTCTGTCCCATGTCTGACTCTGCCCCATGTCTCCCTCTGTCCCATGTCTGACTCTGTCCCATGTCTCCCCCTCTGTCCCATGTCTGACTCTGCCCCATGTCTCCCTCTGTCCCATGTCTGACTCTGTCCCATGTCTCCCTCTGTCCCATGTCTGACTCTGTCCCATGTTTCCCTCTGTCCCATGTCTGACTCTGTCCCATGTCTCCCTCTGTCCCATGTCTGACTCTGTCCCATGTCTCCCTCTGTCCCATGTCTGACTCTGTCCCATGTTTCCCTCTGTCCCATGTCTGACTCTGTCCCATGTCTCCCTCTGTCCCATGTCTGACTCTGTCCCATGTTTCCCTCTGTCCCATGCCTCACTCTGCCCCATGTTTCTTCTTCCTGTCCCATGTCTCCCTCTGTCCCATGTCTCCCTCTGTTCCATGTCTCATCCTTCCCTATGTCTCACTCTGCCCCATGTCTTCTCCTGTCCCTAGTAGTCTTACCTTGCCTCATCTCTCTCTCTCTGCTCTATGTCTAACTCTGCTCTATGGCCATATTTCATTCTGCCCCTATATTTTTCACTCGGCCACATGCGTCATCCTACCTCATTGCTCCATCTGTCCCATGTCTCTCTCTGCCCTTTGCCTCACTCTGCCCTTTGTCTCACTCTGCCCTTTGTCTCACTCTGCACCATGTTTCTTCTGCCCCAAGTCTCACTCTACACCATGTTTCTTCTGCCCTAAGTCACACTCTACACCATGTTTCTTCTGCCCTAAGTCTCACTCTACACCATGTTTCTTCTGCCCTAAGTCTCACTCTACACCATGTTTCTTCTGCCCTAAGTCTCACTCTACACCATGTTTTTTCTGCCCTTTGTCTCACTCTACACCATGTTTCTTCTGCCCTTTGTCTCAGTCTACACCATGTTTCTTCTGCCCCAAGTCTCACTCTACACAATGTGTCTTCTGCCCTTTGTCTCACTCTACACACCATGTGTCTTCTGCCCCAAGTCTCAGTCTACACCATTTTCTTCTGCCCTAAGTCACACTCTACACCATGTTTCTTCGCCCCAAGTCTCACTCTACACCATGTTTCTTCTGCAACCAAGTCTCACTCTACATCATGTTTCTTCTGCCCTTTGTCTCACTCTACACCATGTTTCTTCTGCCCCAAGTCTCACTCTCCACCCATGTTTCTTCTGCCCCAAGTCTCACTCTACACATTTTTCTTCTGCCCTAAGTCTCATTCTACACCATGTTTCTTCTGCCCCAGGTGTCACTCTACACCATATTTCTTCTGCCCCAAGTCTCACTCTACACCATGTTTCTTCTGCCCCAAGTCTCACTCTACACATTTTTCTTCTGCCCTAAGTCTCATTCTACACCATGTTTCTTCTGCCCCATGTCTTACTCTACACCATGTTTCTTCTGCCCTTATCTCTCACTCGACATCACGTTTCGCCTGCCCTTTGTCTCACTCTACACCATGTTTCTTCTGCCCCTAATCTCACTCTGTACCATGTTTCTTCTGCCCCAAGTCTCAATCTACACCATGTGTCTTCTGCCCTTTGTCTCACTCTACACCATGTGTCTTCTGCCCCAAGTCACACTCTACACCAAGTTCTTCTTCTGCCCCAAGTCTCACTCTACACCATATTTTCTGCCCCAAGTCTCACTCTACACCATGTTTCTTTTGCCCCAAGTCTCACTCTACACCATATTTCTTCTGCCCCAAGTCTCACTCTACATCATGTTTCTTCTGCCCCACGTCTCACTCTACACCATGTTTTCTTTTGCCCCAAGTCTCACTCTACACCATATTTTCTTCTGCCGCAATTCTCACTCTACATCATGTTTCTTATGCCCCAAGTCTCACTCTACACCATGTTTCTTCTGCCCCAGGTGTCACTCTACACCATATTTCTTCTGCCCCAAGTCTCACTCTACACCATGTTTCTTCTGCCCCAAGTCTCACTCTACACATTTTTCTTCTCTGCCCTAAGTCTCATTCTACACCATGTTTCTTCTGCCCCATGTCTCACTCTACACCATGTTTCTTCTGCCCTTAATCTCACTCGACATCACGTTTAGCCCTGCCCTTTGTCTCACTCTACACCATGTTTCTTCTGCCCCTAATCTCACTCTGTACCATGTTTCTTCTGCCCCAAGTCTCAATCTACACCATGTGTCTTCTGCCCTTTGTCTCACTCTACACCATGTGTCTTCTGCCCCAAGTCACACTCTACACCAAGTTTCTTCTGCCCCAAGTCTAACTCTACACCATATTTCTTCTGCCCCAAGTCTCACTCTACACCATGTTTCTTTTGCCCCAAGTCTCACTCTACACCATATTTCTTCTGCCCCAAGTCTCACTCTACATCATGTTTCTTCTGCCCCACGTCTCACTCTACACCATGTTTCTTTTGCCCCAAGTCTCACTCTACACCATATTTCTTCTGCCGCAATTCTCACTCTACATCATGTTTCTTATGCCCCAAGTCTCACTCTACACCATGTTTCTTTTGCCCCAAATCTCACTCTACACCATGTTTCTTCTGTCCTTTGTCTTACTCTACATCATGTTTCTTCTGCTGGCCCCTTTGTCTCACTCTACACCATGTTTCTCCTGCCCCAATTCTCTCACTCTACACCATGTTTCTTCTGGCCGAAGTATCACTCTACATCATGTTTCTTCTGCCCCAAGTCTCACTCTACACCATGTTTCTCCTACCCCAAGTCTCACTCTCCACCATGTTCTCTTCTGCCCTAAGTCTCACTCTACACCATGTTTCTCCTACCCCAAGTCTCACTCTCCACCATGTTTCTTCTGCCCTTTGTCTTACTGCACATTATGTTTCTTCTGCCCCAAGTCTCATTCTACGCTATGTTTCTTCTGCCCCAGGTCTCTCTCTACACCATATTTCTTCTGCCCCTAAACTCTCTACAACATGTTTCTTCTGCCCCAAGTCTCACTCTACACCATGTTTCTTCTGCCCCAAGTCTCACTCTACACCATGTTTCTTCTGCCCCTAATCTCACTCTACATCACGTTTCGTCTGCCCTTTGTCTCACTCTACACCATGTTTCTTCTGCCCTTTGTCTCACTCTACACCATGTTTCTTCTGCCCCTAATCTCACTCTGTACCATGTTTCTTCTGCCCTTTGTCTCACTGTACACCAGGTTTTCTTCTGCCCCAAGTTTCACTCTACACCATGTGTCTTCTGCCCCATGTCTCACTCTACACCATGTTTCTTCTGCCCCTAATCTCACTCTGTACCATGTTTCTTCTGCCCCAAGTCTCAATCTACACCATGTGTCTTCTGCCCCAAGATTCACTCTGCATCATATTTCTTCTCCCTTTTGTCTCACTCTACACTATGTTTCTTCTGCCCTAAGTCTCACTCTGCATCATATTTCTTCTCCCTTTTGTCTCACTCTACACTATGTTTCTTCTGCCCCAAGTCTCACTCTACATCACGTTTCGTCTGCCCTTTGTCTCACTCTACACCATGTGTCTTCTGCCCCAAGTCTCACTCTACACAATGTTTCTTCTGCCCCCTAGTCTCACTCTACACCATGTTTCTTCTGCCCCAAGTCTCACTCTACACCATGTTTCTTCTGCCCCTAGTCTCACTCTACACCATGTTTCTTCTTCTGCCCCAAGTCTCACTCTACACCATGTTTCTTCTACCCCAAGTCTCACTCTACATCATGTTTCTTCTGCCCCAAGTCACACTCTACACCATGTTTCTTCTGCCCCAAGTCTCACTCTACACCATGTTTCTTCTGCCCCAAGTCACACTCTACACCATGTTTCTTCTGCCCCAAGTCTCACTCTACACCATGTTTCTTCTGCCCCAAGTCTCACTCTACACCATGTGTCTTCTGCCCCAAGTCTCACTCTACACCATGTTTTCTCTGCCCCAGGTCTCACTGTACACCATGTTCCTTCTGCCCCAAGTCTCACTCTTCACCATGTTTCTTCTGCAACCAAGTCTCACTCTACATCACGTTTCGTCTGCCCTTTGTCTCACTCTACACCATGTTTCTTCTGCCCCAATTCTCAGTCTACACCATGTTTCTTCTGCCCTTTGTCTTACTCTACATCATGTTTTTCTTCTGCCCTTTGTCTTATTCTACATCATGTTTCTTCTGCCCCAAGTCTCACTCTACATCATGTTTTCATCTGCCCCAAGTCTCACTCTGCACCATGTTTCTTCTGCCCCAAGTCTCATTCTGCATCATATTTCTTCTCCCTTTTGTCTCACTCTACACTATGTTTCTTCTGCCCCAAGTCTCACTCTACACCATGTTTCTTC